>JAVTVY010023857.1:0-91043 GCA_036873755.1 Hanleya hanleyi | reverse complement strand
CGTTAAGATTAACCTCCGTAATAGGGCCATGTGGCATACAGTGGAATGTGGATCAATGACAGGGTATTTTTAGCCGGACAGGACTCGGTGGTGGTAACTGATACTCATTAAATGCGATAAAACGCTGGAGCAAAACGGACCACAGTTTTCTTGGCATGATGATCAAAGTTACTTTATCTAGTTAAATTCTACCCAAAGAAAATAAATTAAGACCCTTTAAACAGCCGTCATGGCTTTGTTTCACCCTCAGTAAACTTTTATCATTGTTGCTCACACAGACTAATCTGAAGGATGATACCACATCTTTCTTTCTTCTGCTGGGTTATTGCACCAGGCTGACTTAATTGGTTGATGTAGGATACTTCACCATCAGTGGGTAATTTGACCTGAATTTGAAGCCTGATGTGGTCAATGATGAAATGTTTGGATGTGAAATAGGATACACGTTAAAGGCTACAGTTTACATATATCTATAACAATATACTGAAGTGTTAATTATAAATCTGATTTTAATCAGAATTATTTCAGATCAGATCTTGCTGGTAACAATGCCCTAATGCACGTTTATGCCAAAAATCAAGGTTCTAATGTCAACGGTTCTCCTTATTTTGCCGACGAAAGGATTCGAATGGACTGACTCACTGACTCATTACCGGACAATTTGCGATCTGTAGCCTACTTCGTAGGAAAAAACAGCGAACCGCTAAGGCTAATTGCTTATGTTAACATTCATGAAGACAGTTCTTTACATAACTTAAGGTTCCATTTGTGCAGCAGTTGAATATAGTGACGATCCAGCAGAGCCAAAAAGAAAATAATTGTTACACATATATAATTTCTAGGCGGGATTATTCTGTGGTATGACAGCGGAGTGATAAACGTGATAAGGCGAAGAAAATTGTAATAAGCGTTATTTCAAGTCCTGTTCAATAACTGAACATTTCTGTGTACAGTAATTGCGGCTATACTTCAATGTGTCCTCTCTGTAATAATTACAACACATATAAGGGAAGTGGGAAGAGGTGCCGACATACTGACTGCGTCACATGACTTCACAGAATAAGGCTATACTTATTCCATCATTTGCAGCTAATGTAGATGCTTACAGAATATGAACCGGCTATTTCCATTACACTGGTCTGGCCGGGTTGACACGGAGTTGCAATCTCAACAGTCGTGCCTTCGTGATAGTGATAACACGACTAGCACGTAAATAGGAGCCATGTCACATTTTTGACGGTGAAGCTCCCTCTTAGATCTTCGCTCCAAGGAACTTTTACCGACCACTGCTAACATTATCAGTAGTTAACATCCAATTCAAACTTTCAAAACTTTTTCCTCCCCTAGTTATTTTTCTTACCCCTTGGGGCGGTGGGATGAAAGTTACCACACTATACCCTTGGGTCAAGCTCTACCAGAAACTGGAAATAAATCCAAGATGGCCGCTTTGATGACGTCACAGTGACGTCATTTTCAAAAACGGCATTTTTTGATCGATTTTACATTAATTCAATTTTTCCGCAAAAATTCCGTGATAAATTAGCAAATATTAATGTGATGTGAAATAAAATAGTGTTTATTCACTTTTGATCGCGATACAGCGGAAATTTTGAAGAAAAATGAAGAAATCATAATTTTTCTGGTACCCCACGTGGCCGCCATCTTGAATTTACTCATGATCCTCTACTCGATGAGTTATGCAAATAGGCTCAAATGACCCCAATACGATAAACTATAAAGTCACGGAGTGTCAGCTCTCAATTTTTTTGTCATTCAGGAGATAGCGCAGAAAGTTTAGTAGGGGGACCATTTTGTCCCCCCTCCCTCTCCCCTCAGGCCTTGTAGAGTTTAAGATTTGAAGAGATTGGTGGACTACGTTTTGTAATGAGTTTATGAACCTTATTACATACAACAACAATGTAGGAAGTTAGCCAAGAATCTATTCATTATAAAATAATGATGAGCTGTTCATAAACGTCAGATGAACGTGGTGGAAAAAGAGGCCGGAGTACTGACAAAAAGCCATATAACCCTACAGGCCAATATTCTTTTTGCATATCTAACATGGGGCACCAGAGGTGCTACAACCCCTCAGCCCCTTTACAGTCCAGACCATGATGTTTTTATGTGTGTAGCAGTTTGGATGCATGACGTAGAGTTATTGCATGCAAAATGCAACTCCAAGCCACATCTCATGGCATGGTGTCAACATACCAAATTTGACAAGAACGGACGAGGAATTATTGTGGGAAGTTAATGCTGGGTCGACCTCGGGCCTTACGGGCTAGTTATTTGTGTTAAATGCCGTCATTTTCATCTGACGACGATACAGCTCACCAATCCCCCAGTGTACGAGTTGTCACAGCGACACAGATCACCAATTACCAATATACGAGTTGTCAGAGCATTTCCATTCGTGTGGTCATGTCATTCAAGTTGCCACATGAACAGGTACAATAAAAGCGTACCTGAGATACTACACATATCACGGATCGTTAGATTCTTGTAATGTGCTTTAGAATATGTTAACCAGAAAACTATACTGCGAAGTCCTGTGGCTCTGTCAGTATCTCGGCACCTCTTCCCACTTCCCTTATATGCGCTGTAATCCTCAAGATCCGGAAACCAATTTTAGATTTTGCCATCAGGTGATGAGCAAATGGGGAAACACAATCGAAAGGGACATCCCATGGCATGGTATATAAATACCAAATTTGAAGAAAAAAATCTGATGAGCGTTCCCCAATTATAGCCTGGAAATGAATTTCGGATTTTACCACCAGGTGGCACCACCTCTAGCCGTAAGTGAGCGAAACGCAATGCCAAGCGACAACTCATGGCATGCTATATATATACCAACTTAGAGAAGTATCTGAAGACAGGTACTCAAGTTATTGCCCGGAAATGCTCATAGGATTTTACCACCAGTTGGGGCCACCTGTTGATGAAAGAAGTCGAAATGCAATCCCAGGCGACACCTCAAAATATGGTATATGCGTACCAAATTTGAGAAGAATCCGACGAGCGGTTCTCATGTTATTGCTCAGAAACAATTTTCAGAGGGACAGACGGACGAAACGGATGAATGCACTGACACAGGGACGGACGGACGGACAATCGGAATTCAGTATACCCCACGTGGATATAAAACGTGACAAGGTATGCACAGAGCTGAGGGGGAAAAATATGTAAAATTGTGATCTTATTGCCCAGGACTGATACTAAATGTCGGATGGGACTTTTGTCCATTGGGGTTTTTTTTTTTTTTTTTCACTGTTTTTGTGCAAATCCCAAAGAGAATGCTGTACTTTTCTCATATTGTTCGTAGCTTTCATTTAACAGGAGGTGAGGACACATTGTGTTGTTGTTGTTCTTGTAGTTGTTGTTGTTGTTGTTGTTGTAATACAATTTATTGTTTCGTTAGATTGATTTCATTCACACCTAATACGTCTTTAAGTTATTTCATACATTTCTTCATAAGATATAGCAAGTAAACATTGGCTTTATTCAGTGTATCATTCAAAAATAAAGCCTCTGTGTACTATAAACTTAGATCTGTAAGGTTCACTGCTGATAGTGATGCAATGGATACCAAACTACTATTTATAAGTGTTCCCAAGGCATACAACTGAAGCATAATTAAGTCATCTAAGTAATTGGTAAATGGTAATTCACAAGCAGACAAGGTTGCGGAGAATTAAACTGAAGGTAGATCAGGGAAAACGCTTGCAACATTCCATGATTTTTTTTTAAGTAGAATGGAAAGAAAACATTTCTGAATACAGGGAACTTATTAAAAGTGTGTAAATGTAAAATATAGCCTACATAGAAAATCCAGGAGATTAAAGCCAGGGTCTCCAAATTAACATATTGCATATAACATATTCAACTGGTGGTTGACTAGAAGTCTATCTTGGCTGACAGACCTTGACCTATTTTTCAAGGTCATATACTGTTTATTATGATATAACATGAAGAAATATAGCTAGACTTTTCAAATTCTTACCTATTCTATCAAGGTCAAATTCTATTTGGTACAATATTTCATGAATTATATCTACATTGTCTAAATTTGTACCACATATGCCTGGACCTGAAGTCTACTGAATAGACTGACCTTGATCTATATTTGATCATTAGCTATATAGCAGAGTATATTTAGCACTAAGTATTTGGTCATGCTCTAGCAGAACCTCAGTGCAAAATTGTTCCCATCAATGTAAGGCCTTGGCAAAAGCTGACATGGCTCAACTTCCTATGCATTTCTAAAATGAGAGACCTACAGTCAACCCCACTAGGTCACATATCCTACACGATATTGTCAAAGTTCTAAACATACATCTAACCGAGTGGGCTAGTTTCTTTAGTTTTTTAGTTCTTGCAAACCTAAACGGCTTGACAGGTGTCTGTCATTTTGGGCAGATTCGTACGGCACAATTTTAGCATTTGGGAGAATCGGTATAGCAAGAATAGTGGCAAACAACAGTGGATTTTCTGCAAATGTCTTTTTTTTCTTGTAGTATTCTTTGTTAAAAAATCGTAACAAAGAATCAACGGTAAATGACTATGTTTGTGGATTAGAAACCGATGCAATATATTCTTACTAGCCAGTCTATTATCGTACATGGGGTGGTTATAGATCTAACTCTCCATAATCCATCGCCATGAATTTAATATGTAGAGCATATGGGGTGTATCTGCCTGTATAGCAGGCTTAACTGTGATGTTATGGCAAACTTGCTTCTTTGTAAAGTCCAGGATGTTACCCGAGGCAGATCCCAGAGGGTTGGAGACAGTAAATAAGAGCAAATCACCTTGTGAATCACGAGTTTTATGCTAGTGTATACCTGGGAATATTCGTCCCAGTGTATACCAAAGGTCGAGCAGTCGAGCAATCCACTGATAATAAACAGTAAGATACCTCTGAAGTCATGCTTCCCATGAACTTGAAGTATTTTATCTGTTCCAGTTCGAACAATATCTTGTTTGTGTTGCACAATATCTCTAATGCGTCTTAACAGGGAAGTGCAGTGATAACAGTCAAGTACGGTTGAGATCACGTGGTCTGTAGATATCTCATAACCGAAGTTCCATTCACTATCCGAACAGTTAACTAAGTCGATCTGAGGCTACCGTCGTCATTACCCTTCGAAAGCGAGAATAATTGTATAAGTAAGTATAATCTTATATTGCTTCGACGAACACGTTTAAAGCACTAGAAACGACCGTTTCAACAAATCTAACATACTCATACGTTATATGGGATGCGGATCGGGATATCGGTCAGAGATTTTCCACCCCACCACCCCCTCATATCCACCCAATTTTAAGAAACTATTGGAAGAGTTGAGACATAAAATATTAGTAACACATTATTGAACGTGTGCGAGTGTTTTTTGATACAGTTCGCATGCTTTGTTTGTGATTCTATCACAGAAAGTTATGCTCAATGAGTCCGAATAAACGGACAAAACTCATGAATGTAGGATTAACAATTCTTGGGCAGATTAGATGCTCAGACTAGTGGTCTCTGTCGGATTTGATCAAATAATATTGAGGACAGTAGCGGACAATCATCGTCTATACATCGCTGATAACCTGATAACTACAAGTACATTTGTCACGATCAGAACATTAATCAGGTTTGTTTTACAATATATCGAGCAACTGTTTGTAAAGCCTACATCAGAGCCCAATGGGACTATAATGTTTGACCCGAACTTATCAACCAATGTTCACCTTATGAGTTTACATTGCCAGTTCAGATATTCTTTATTTAAGAAATAATAGGCGTATTCGGTGTGTCATGTATATTTGAGGCACGGTTAGTTTGGGAAAGTTTATATTTTAGGATAAAGGCAAATCCCGCGCCCTCAAATTTATAATCTTCCCAACAATAAACGCGCCTCAAACATACATTGAGCACAATTATATGAAAACATTTATATTCTATTGCTCTACTTAAACTGATTATCAACAAAGACCGCAACGAAAGATTGAAAAATATTGTAAACTTTGTCAACCTCTCTCTCCTTTGCTTAAAATACAAGTAAGTGCGGAATTATATAGGCGTAATTTGTCAGGGGTAAGAGTTAAGCATGTTTCAACTTGATAGTTAACGGTTTGGCATGAATGCTGCAGACCATAGTAACAATGGGCAGTATAATTATACGGTATGTTTATATTATTTTTGAGATCTGGCGTCAGCCGGAGGCTCTTTAGAATGCTGTAGGCAAATGGACAAAAGTGCAAACCGACTCACGGGATAGCCTTACGCTACATGAAAGTAGTTCCACAGAGATGAGTTTTGGTATGGTGTTCTATTTGGGCCAATTTGATCTCGCGCGTCGACTTGCAAAAGGGCGACGCGCGACGCGCGACGCGAAGCGTTTTGAAACCCGACGTCGCCCTCTCCGTCGCGCGTCGCCTTTTGCAATGTTAAAGAGATAGGCCAAAACTTATGGTGTCTTATTTGGGTCAATTGCCCTATCTCCTAACATTGTAAAAGTCGACGCGCGACGCGCGACGGATATTCGCGTCGCGTGTCGCCCTTTTAAAAGGGCGACGGACGACGGACAACGGACATTCGCGTCGCGCGTCGCCCTTTTAAAAGGGCGACGGACGACGGACGACGGACATTCGCGTCGCGCGTCGCCCTTTTGGCTTACAAAAGTGCGCATGTCTGGGGGGAGCATGTATTACTATAATGTTCACAGCTGTGATTTTCGATTCTTGTAGCTCCTGACTGACCGGTGTTGGTAATTATGTTGGTGATAGCAAAAATGACAAGATATTTTGCATGCAATGAGACTATGTACAAATAATATATTTGTTTCGCTGTCTGAAATGCTTTTTTTGCTGATCAATTTTCGAAGACTGGTACCTGTATTCCACAAAATCCACAAATTCGCTTGTCAATGTGTTACTATTTCGCCGGACTAATACGTCAATTAAATTCAAGTTTCCATTAATGAACAAAAGCGTATGTAAGTAACTATTATGCAGGATTAACAGTAACGACTGAAAAACAGAGGGAAAATAATTAATCGCTTGTGTAGTTCAATGGAACTGTGAGATCTTACATTCTGGAGACCTGTTAAAACGCGCCACGTTGCATTTTATCTCGAATCATACAACCCTTTTTAATAGTAAGGCTTTGTTTTCTGCCATTTCAGACAAGTGACTATATGCATGATATGCTGTCAAAGTAAAGGTGAGGTGTGGGGGTCATTTAACTTTCGTTTTCGGCCGAAAAACAGTAACTTTCGTTTTCGGCCGGAAAACATTAAGATCCCACATTTCCTTTGAGCTACACAAGCTGTTAATTAGTTTTTCTCTGTTTTCCAGTCGTTACTGTTACTCGTGCAAAACTGTTATTTACATAAGCTTTTGGTTCATTATTGGAAACTTGAATTTATTTTACGTATTAGCCCGACGAAATATGAACACATTGACAAGCTAATAGATGCGTATTGTCCTCGCGATGGAGGGGTGTGGATTTTGTGGAACACAGGTACCAGTGTTCGAAAATTAATCAGCAATATAACATATCTGACAGCGAAACAATTAAAGTATGTGGTACATAGTCTCCATGTATGTTAAATATCTTGCCATTCTTGCTTTGTTGCAGTAAATTCTCAGCAAATTACCAACACCGGTCAGAAGCTACACGGTTCGGAAATCGCAGATGTGAACATTTTTTTTCGTTCGAAATTAACACCCCAAATCACAATACAACGAAACAATACGAGACAGAACAAGACTATATGATACGACACAATACAATAAAATGCAAAATAATACCATACATTACAATACAATATATTACAATTCAACATATTACAACTCAATACATTACAAAACAATACAATTCTAAACAATAGCATACCATACAGTACGGTGAAATGTACTATAATTCAACACATCAAAGTACAAACACAGATACACCTTTACATAAAAGGAGAAAGTTAACAAAGATTGTGAATTTTATATAATACGTTTGTACAGCCTATAGTGGCAAACTTCAATTGATAATTTGATTGATGCTCCTCCCAGACATGCGCACTTTTGTAAACCAAACGGGCGACGCGCGACGCGAATGTCCGTCGTCCGTCGCCCTTTTAAAAGGGCGACGCACGACGCGAATGTCCGTCGCGCGTCGCGCGTCGCCCTTTTTAAAAGGGCGACGCGCGACGCGAATGTCCGTCGCGCGTCGCCCTTTAAAAGGGCGACGCGCGACGCGCGGCGGAAAAGGGCGACGTCGCGTTTTGAAAGGCGACGTCGCGCGTCGACTTTTACAATGTTAGGAGATAGGGCAATTGGCCCAAATAAGACACCATCAGTTTTGGCCTATCTCTTTAACATTGCAAAAGGCGACGCGCGACGCGCGACGGAGAGGGCGACGTCGGGTTTCAAAACGCTTCGCGTCGCGCGTCGCGCGTCGCCCTTTTGCAAGTCGACGCGCGAGATCAAATTGGCCCAAATAGAACACCATACTTATCTGCATTGAATATTACTCTGTTTATTGTTTTCCCACAAAATATGAGATTAATACGCTCTAAAGTATGGCAGACTGGTATCGTCACTTTACCAAAGCTTGGACTCTGCTGAGAAAATTATACAGTTTAGCTGGTTATGTGTATATGTGAGAGATGCTCTACCACAGCTGTAGTGTAGGGGCTGTACAACATACTTCTGCTTTGAGAAGAGAATGTCAGGTCAAAACTAGGTCATCACGTTAGGAGAGCATTAAAACTTGAATCTGTGGCTGTGAAAGGCCAGCATTTGTTTGATCCAGGATTAAGTCTATCTTCATAGTTTAATATTTATCTTGCCGTATCTTTCTTAATCGGGTAGCAGTCAACCTGGCCACCATTGTCTCATTATCACCTTTGCGGGCCACTGTTTGCTTTTCTCACAAGAGCCAGCTGTAACATATCTTATAATCTTTTTGTCCTCCGCCACGAAGTGGTGGGAGGACTTGGAAATTCTAGCCGTCCGTCCTTCCGTCCGTCCGTCCGTCCGTCCCACATCTTGTGAACGCGATATCTTGAGAACAATTCGATCAATCGACTTCAAACTTGAGAAGGTGCTTCACATCAGTTAGACGGCCATTGGTATTGATTTTCACTGAGGTACGTAATCCAAGATGGCTGCCATCGACCATATTGGATTCTGTCCGTCCCACATCTTGTGAACGCGATATCAAGAACAATTCGACCAATCGACTTCAAACTTGAGAAGGTGCTTCACATCAGTTAGACGGCCATTGGTATTGATTTTCACTGAAGTACGTAATCCAAGATGGCCGCCATCGACCATATTGGATTCTGTTCGTCCCACATCTTGTGAACGCGATATCTCAAGAAAAAATCCACCAATCAACTTCAAACTTGGGAAGGTGCTTCACATCAGTTAGACGGCCATTGGGATTGATTTTCACTGAAGTACGTAATCCAAGATGGCTGCCATTGGCCATATTGGATTCTGTCCATCCCACATCTTGTGAACGCGATATCTCGAGAACAGTTCGACCAATCGACTTCAAACTTGAGAATGTCCTTCACATCAATTAGACGGCCATTGGTATTGATTTTCACTGAGGTACATAATCCAAGATGGCTGCCATTGACGATATTGGATTCCATCCGTCTCGGACCTTGTGAACGTGATATCTCGACAACAGTTTGACCAATCAACTTCAAACTCGAGACGGTGCTTCACATCAGTTAGACAGCGATTGGTATTGATTTTCATTGAGGTAGTATGTAATCCTAAATGGCTGCCATTGACCATCGTGGATTTCACTCACCCATATTGTACCCATCTGTGTTGTGAACGCGATATGTTGATCTATTCCACTCATCGATTTATAAACCTCACCATCCACAAATCCATATACAACTACAGACTTACATTCCAGTGTTACACTACCCATTACTGCTTCCCAAACCTCCTCAAATTATCTCAACAATTCCAGATGAACGTCTCTTTCCATATACACATATCAACTCTCCAAGTTATATTTAAGGAGATATTGGAAGCATATATGCTGTATGCTCTCAAACAGGCTACTTGGCGGAGGACCTGCTAGCTACTCAGCTTGTTCTATCTTGTACTCCACCAGTCAACCTGTGGGATATCCAGAAAGTGTAATGCATGTCTTCTTATCCTAACTTGCGACTTTCGATCACCTTGATGTTCAGCCCTTCTCACTCATAACACTAAATCAATCTCTATTTACCCCTAGATGTAATCTCTCTTATTTACACCTAGGTACATGTATGTTCTGTACAAACTGACCTTAATCCCCTGTGGGTATGGTAAGGTGTCACCTTTATGTTAACATGGTTAAGACAAAGTATCATTATTGATAAGTCAAATGTGATACTCGGGAAATCCACTTTTGTTCTGGCGAATGCTGTGACTTGTGATTGCGTTTTAGCCACATACATTCGTGCCTGGTGCCACCTGTGCCTAACTTGAAATTAAATATATAATTGTGCGTTTATTTCATTACAAACTTATCCCCCAATAACCCAGCTACCAGATCTCATTAAAGCCCATAGGCTCTAGTTATATTTTGTATTAGAATGCACTTCCAAATGTGAAACCCATAGTACTTAAAGTATCTGATGCCAGTTCCGATCGCTAGGGAGGTCGTTGGGTGCGAACGACCCACTCTCGGCGTTAAACCCTATGTTATTTTCCTATGTTGGGCAGCACAATACGGGACTCTAATAAATAAAGCTTAGGAATCGACCCCCTCTCAAGCAATCCTTTCGACGCCCACGCAGGAAGGGTAAGAATGTTATCCTCACTTAGGTCCTTACATTGTTGCAGATCATTAACGAATCTGATATATAATTAGGGGCTAATCAATCTTTAAAACTTTATTTCATTCCTGGTTAAAAGATTATCATATATGTGGTATTAAAATTGTTGTGTAACTGTTTAAAGCTCCTAAAATGGTTTTCTTAAGTTGTACATTTTCGAGCGAATAATATATACAAATAAACCATTGATATAAACATTAAATCAAATTGGTCCTACAATTAAGCCTTGACCCACACCTAGACTGATCCTTGCCCAGTCACTTAAAACATGATGGAAATCTGACATGTTTTCAGTTGGAAAATTAGTGGTAATTAGAACAATAGTGAATGAACTGAGACCATACGTTTTATAACCAAATGTTAAGATTTGGTCCACCAATTGCTCTAGCTAGCTGTATCTGTATGTTATTCAATATTTATATAATAGTCATAACGAGGCAAATGAACATTACTGATCACAATGTTCTCTATATATTAGGCAGTTCTTTGATTGTTAGATAAGAATGACTTGGTTCCCCAGAAAGGAGATGGTATTGTAAGGCGGGGGGTTTTGCCCACAGTCAGCTGACTCATAAGAATGTATATTTCTTCTCTCCATCTGTCAATCACAATGCAATGTACAACTTGTCGTCGGCGACAACTGTCAATCAACGGACTGAATGTATGAAGGGCCGTTCGCGCCATAATTCGTCAAAAACCTACGCGTTAAACACAAGAACGACGCGCTAAATTTTACAACGTAAACTTGATAACCAACCAATCATGATTCTGTATTTCTATCGCCAGTATTCAAATTAGTTCATCTTACGCGTCAAGTAAGGACACCCACTTTTAACGTGTAACTTTAGACACAACGCGATTTACGTTCAACTGTCCGACGTGTAGCTTCAACTTCACGTAATGTTCCTGTAGGTCGTCACAATCTTACGATACATGAGCCGTTCACGCCATAAATCGCCCACAATTTACGCGTCACACAAGAACGACGTGCTAAATTTTACAACGTAAACTTGATGACCAACCAATGACAATTCTGTATTCTTACCACCAATATTCAAAGTAGCTTATTTTACGCGTCAAATAAGAAATCCACCTTTAACGTGTAACTTTAAACACAACGTAATTTACGTTCAACTTGATGACGCGTGACTTCAAGTCCACATGATCTCTAACGCGTAACTTCAAACACAACGCAATCTAAGTGAGCTTTAGACGTTTCCGGGTTGCACTAGCCAATCCTGTCCTCTCGCGGGAATTTAAACTGTTCTCATTTTGACGTTTGTCATGTACCGGAAATGTTATCTCGACGTTTCCGGTATTCAAACCCAATAATTCCCTCCGCGAGAATTTCAAATCGTTCTTGTTTTACGTCCTAGCCGTACACCCACGGTCTTTATCCAAACAGATTTCTACCAGTGAAAACGGCATCTACCCGAAATGAAACTATCTCTACCGGTTCGTGGAGCGATAAATTGTTAGACGTTCGAGAATAGCATGCCCGTTCAAGGCAAAATAATCGATCAAGCACCGAAAAGTTCTGTAAACCCCATAGATTAGCGTACCCACAAGAGTATCTAGATTTATATCTATTTATGTCTTTTTGTTATTTTTACGGGATTGCTATGCCGATTAGGAATATCGACTTCGGGCATATCTGACTGCACATCGGCTGTGTTTGTCGCTTTAATTATAGCTTATTGCCCAAGGAACTAAAATAATTAAGCCTCAAAGTCGTCCTGTTTGCTTGAGAAAAGAATTTTAATCAAAATCAATATTCATTTTACAACGATCTCTACCATGAGTTTGTGATATGCGTGTTTTCATGTGCTGAAGTTGACAACGATCTCTATCAGCGCTAGTGTTGCGGAAGGCCTACTCTGAGAGTAAGCTAAAGCCAATGGGTCTACAAGGAAATATCAATAAGGACAAAATCATATACCAGGTTAGGGCGATCCCGCTTTCTAAAATGGAAGTAAAAGGGGTCCTTTTTGCTCAATAAATGAGTTTTTATAATGAATTCAGCAAAATCCACTTGAAGCGCACACAGACATATATCCCCATCAAATGGTAGCAAAAACCGAAATTGTCATCTGTCTAATTTGCAGAATAATAGGCCAAACATTTGTCACACTATTGAAACAACATTGACTAGTTCTTCAAGTGACAAATTAATTATAGGACATGGAGCAATATATAGATTGATGCGCCTGGAGTTTTGGAACATTGGTTAACAAGGAATCAAAAGCTATTGAGCAAAAACGACCTTTTTTACCTTGATTTTAAACAGAGGGATCTTACCAACCTGATTACCTTGAAGGGGGGGGGGGGGGGGGCAGAGAACAATGTGCTATTAACGCGCTGATGCTTTTGACAAAAAGATACATTACATAATGGTTGATTTCCCTGTAATGACGCTTTCAATGTCCTGTCTCGCCTTTCCAATGAGAGATGTTATCAGGGGAGTTAATGACGTCGCAAATCTCAGAAAACTATGGAGATAGGGACACTCAAAGCTTTTTACATAAAAAACAGTAGATCGAAGACCCACACTTTTTATTTGTTGATAAAAAGATCACATGAAGAGGAAACAGTTTTTTAAATATCAGCATAGCTCACAGGATGGTTTCTGAGTTTGAAGATGGTTTTATAGTCTGAAAATGCAATTTTCAACGTCAAACAGTTCGATTAAATATAAATTCATATAAAATTTATTATCAACTTTTCGTTGTTTCTAAGATATAACGCTTCTCCCAACACTTTCTGAGAGTGTTACAAATATAACACGTTATATGATTGTGTCACTCCTCGCGGACATTTATAATGTTAAATACAGCACTTTCATTATAAGAGTGTTGAGATAGGAACCACCATAAAAAACTCAGTATCAAATTGTCATGCCAATTGCGCATATTGCAACACCGACAGCCTTCATTTTGATTTTTACGGGAGTAAGAGCAACTTCATGGATTGACGGGATCGTGGGTTCGATTCTCGTTGAGGGTTCAATTATTCTTTCTCTGTTGTGGGAAACTAAATTTGTCATTACTCTATTATAAAATCAGTTGCCTAAAACGTCAGTTGAGAGTATTAACAATGAAATTTGTACACTTGTGTGTGAAGATGACCAGTTATAACTTGTTGAGTGGTAGGAGGCGAGCGAAGGTCATTACCTGTGCGCAATTCACCAAGCTCTCAATTACAAGGCCAAACTCATCTTTGGCGCGTGTGTGTACATGTGCAATTTGGCATCAGACAAACCCGCATTGTATATCTCTGGTTCAAAGCCTGTTCATATGCTTTGTAGATCTTTGTACAACACTTTCAATGCACACCCTGTAGAGATAGTTGTCAGGGATTGGTAGAGATCGTTGTAATGATAATTTTCGAAAAGTGCATTAAGCACACATATTCTAAAATAACATGAATTCCACTGTGACAGAATCACGGTTTTGAAGCGCCCTTTACTGAAATTGTACTCTCTTAAAGCCGACTTTCTACGCCTAGTTACTGCTGTCAAGTTTCAAATAATTATAAAGTATAATATCCTCCGAAATATTGCAGATTTCTCGTAATATAATCTTTGGAAATGTTTTGACTAGTGTTGCTTGTCTAATTTTTTTTTCTGCTCTGTTTCGTTCTGATTTTTCTTATATGACATCTACTAACATACAGCGCCCAAGGATGATAGCAGTTTTTTCCTCGTGAGAAAGGAGTCTAGTCCGTGACGGAATCACAAAAAATCGTGACGGAATCACGAGTGCGCATTTTAAATATTCTCCGTAAAAGAGCTTTATTAATTACACAATTCCCCCCAACAAATATTCCTAGGATGGATTTATCACTTCTAATTATTAAATTGAGACTCTGAACTCTTATTTTGTCCATTGTATACAGTTTCTGTCAAAAGCAGATACTTTTCAGTAAAATACAACTTTTCTTCATTGACAATTTCCCGAATTTTCCTATTTTATAAAATGTGGGGAAAATAATTTTCGCTTAAAACACATCTTCTCTGTAATTGGCGTGTTCCTGTAGATTATAGGAAGCGAATAGAACAAACATCATACTAATATCTGGTCTACAAAAAAATGAGAGGTGAATTTTGTGCGAAAATGGGCGTTTTTTTTGTGACAGGCGCATTTACGTGGAAACCATGATAAACTTGTTTTAGTCGTATATGTGAAATTTTACTTGAATTTGACAATATTCATTAGAAAGTATCCCCTTTCTATCCGGATTTCAATTAAAGACATTAAACACAGGAAAATTCCATCACATTCTCAATGCTAAATCGTCGATGGGGCGATCGGTGTTCCTGATTATGGAATAATCAGAAAACGCAATTTTGAAACAAGAACGAAATATATATCCTGGCAAAATATATATATATATGGCAAAATAAGCCAAAATTGGTACATACCACTGCTCATAAACCCGTAATATTAGCTCGTGGAGACCGTTGTACAGCCTAGAGATCGTTTGCACTGGTAGAGACCTGTTTGGATAACGACCGTGAAGATGGTGTGAAATGAGCGATAACATGATTGGTTGAAACTACAACGTAAACAGAGCAGTCACAATGTTTCCGGTGTCGGGCTAGGACGTAAAATAAGAACGATTTTAGAATTCCCGCGGGGGGAATGATTGGTTATGAATACCGGAAACGTCGAGATAACAGTTCCGGTACATGACAAACGTAAAGATGAGAACAGTTGAAATTCCCGCGAGAGGAGAGGATTGGCTAATACAACCCGGAAACGTCTAAAGTTCACTTAGATTGTGTTGTGTTTGAAGTTACGCGTTAGAGATCATGCGGACTTGAAGTCACGTATGGAAAGCCATCTGTGTCATAACCTCTGGTTTTCCACACGTGGTAATTCGATTTTCCACGCGTGGAAAATCCAGCCAATGGTTTGACTTGTAATTACCACGTGTGGATATTTCCACCAATTACTTAACTTGGAAATACCACACGTGGAAATTATTTACCACGTGTGGAAAATATCCACCAATTATAGAACTGGAAATACCACGTGTGGAAATTATTTACCACACGTCGTATTTATCACCCAATCATTGAATTCGGAAATACGAGGCGTGGTAAATAATTTCCACGCGTGGTATTTCACTAGGTTTTTCACACGTGGTAATTCTCTTTTCCACACGTGGTAATTCTATTTTCGAATCTACCACTCAAAACAATCGTTACAGAAAGCAGATACACGCACTTTGACCCTGTCTTATCTGTCATACGGTCGTCGACCTATACGACTCAGCCTCATTGCTCAACAAAAAACTTATTAAAGTTTGCTACACGTACCTGTATTCTATGAAATTGACAGTTTCCTGTTGCAGATTGTCTGTTCCAGCTAGACGAACACATTCGCCGCAAACTGTCGATTTCCGTCATTCTGAAGGGACCAGCTTTCTTTGTAAAGCTCTCATTCATTGGCTGGGTAAAATAAAATTTCGACGCGTGGATAAATGGAAATACCACGTGTGGAAATTATTTACCACGTGTCGTATTTCCGAATTCAATGATTGGGTGATAAATACGACGTGTGGTAAATAATTTCCACACGTGGTATTTCCAGTTCTATCATTGGTGGATATTTTCCACACGTGGTAAATAATTTCCACGTGTGGTATTTCCTGATTGAATAATTGGTCGAAATATCCACACGTGGTAATTACAAGTCAAACCAGCTGTATTTTCCACGCGTGGATAATAGAATTTCCACGCGTGGAAAATCGAATTACCACGTGTGGAAAACCAGAGGTTATGACACTGATGGCTTTCCATAGTCACGCGTCATCAAGTTGAACGTAAATTACGTTGTGTCTAAAGTTACACGTTAAAGGTGGATTTTGAGGAGCCGTAAAAGGGACAAAAAAGTTGTTGGCCCCTATTAAGTCGACTTATAACGACTTATTAACTCGATATAATGAGTCGTTATAACGACTTATTAAGTCGATATAATGAGTCGTTATAACGACATAATAACGAATTATTAAGTCGTTATAACGACATAATATGTCGTTATAACGACTTAATATGTCGTTATAACGACTTAATATGTCGTTATAACGACTTAATATGTCGCTATAACGACTTAATATGTCGTTATAGTCCTTATAATAGTCGTTATAATGTGCTATAACGACTGAATATGTCGTTATAACGACATATTAAGTCTTTATAACGACATAATAACGACTCAATAAGTCGATATAACGACATGATATGTTATAACGACTTAACATGTCGTTATAACGACTTCATATGTCTGTATAACGACTTATTAAGTGGTTATAACAACTTATTATGTCGTTAGAACGAATCATTATGTCGTTATAGCCGTTATATTGCGCTATAGCGACTGAATATGTCGTTATAACGACATAATAAGTCGTTATAACGATTGGTAACGACGTTATAACAACGTATTAAGTCGTTATAACGACATAGTAAGTCTTTACAACAACATAATAACGTCTTAACAAGTCGTTATCACGACTTATTATGTCCTTATAAAGACTTACTAAGTCGTTATAACGACATATTAAGTCGTTATAAGGAATTATTAAGTCGTTATAGCGACATATTCAGTCGTTATAACGCTTTATAACGACTATAAAGACATAATAACGAAGTCGTTATAAGGACTTATTATGGCGTTATAACGACTTATTTTGTTGTTTTAGTGAAATTATGTCGTTACAACGACTTGTTAGTCGTTATAAAGACTTATAATATCGTCATAACGACTTACTAAGTCGATATAACGACTTATGGTGTCGTTATAACGACTTACTGAGTCGTTATAACGACTTATGAAGTCCTTATAGCGAATTAATAAGTCGATATTTAGCCGTTATAATGACTTAATAAGTCTTAATAAGGCTTTAAGTTAACTTAATAAGTTAATAAGCCGACCTAATAATTCGGTATTACGACATAATGAGTCGTTATAACGACATAATTGGTCATTATAACGACTTAGTAGGGACTAAAACAAAATTCCGTGTCCCTTTTACGGCTCCGTAGGATTTCTTATCTGACGCGTAAAATAAACTAGCTTGAATATTGGCGGTAAGAATACAGAATTATCATTGGTTGGTCATCAAGTTTACGTTGTAAAATTTATCACGTTGTTCTTTTGTGACGCGTAAATTGTTGGCGATTTATGGCATGAACGGCCCATGTATCGTAAGATTGTAACGACCTACAGGAACATTACGGGAAGTGGAAGCTACACGTCGGAGAGTTGAACGTAAATTGCGTTGTGTCTAAAGTTACACGTTAAAAGTGGGTGTCCTTACTTGACGCGTAAGATGAACTAGTTTGAATACTGGCGGCGAAAATACAGAATCATGATTGGTTGGTTATCAAGTTTACGTTGTAAAATTTAGCGGGTCGTTCTTGTCTTTAACGCGTAGGCTTTTGACGAATTATGGCGCGAACGGCCCTTCATATGAATGTTACGGTGAACCATGATAGCTTCACATATGTTCGGTACCAAGACATTATTATTTCACCACGTTGCAGTTGATTTTACATGCTCATGTTGGAGAATAAATACACAATTTAGGCGAATATATTGCCGTTGTAACAGGTAGCGACTGATCGTTCGATTTCAACGTTTGACTGGCCCATAATGTCCATACGGTATCGTGTCATCGGTGAACAATATTTATTTTACTCTTTATTGGTTCATAATGATAGCCTAAAATCTTATTTCAGATATACTGAATGCAATTTTTTTTTTTACAAAAATGAGAGAAGATTGAAATAACTTGTCAACGTCCCACATGTTGACCCCCTGGGATTCGAACTCAGTAAAAGAAAATTTCGAGGCGCTGTGATCCAACGTGCGTATCCACTACACCACGACATAGAACAGCTGTAACAGGCTATTTTGTCACTTTAATCTACTTACGAAAACTTCAAACGTTATGAATCGTAACATTTTTTAGTATGAAGGACGTCTTGGACCAAAAAGATCTTCCAGCAGTGGGAATATAATGTTAGCACACAACACCAGGTTAAATGGCGTTCTGGTCCAAGGGGTCCTTCGCGTCTAAATGCGTGTGGATTTCAGTTTCATGTGATAACTATAATCATAATGCAATCGCACTAAAACTTTCACATATTGTGTACTTATATTTTCTCTTGCCGTTACATTAAACCCTAAGTATTTTTAGGACATTTTATTTTTTCGATTTCAACCACACCACGTATAGGCCAAAATCCCGCCTTATCGTACCATCACCTTTGAAGTTTCCGCTCCACCTTCACATCTTTCTTTCAAATATTTCCAAACAGACTTTCGCCTGGTGGCAGTTGTTAAATTTTTGGGATATTTTCTGAAAAGAAAATGCGTTGAAACGATTTTTTTAAATAAGCTTTGCACACCTGAAGGCATTGCCCTTGATGTTGATGTGTTGTCTATTGGGCACAGGTGGTCAAAGCGATTTTCAGCATACTGTATCGGGCTGCACACCACTAAAAGATTTACATTGGCGCAATGTTTACGTAATTGCATCTCGTCGATTCCCTAATTAAGTCTAGACTTTCTTATTTCGACAAGAAGTACATTAATTCAAGTGCTACAACCTGACAAACTTCTTGGTGGGTGTCGCCCGTCTCGATTCTGAGTTATGCGCGCTCGTACAAATGACGTCGTACTTTTGGCTTTTTTCTCTGCTAAGAGAAAGCGGTGCACAGACACACGAATAGTCCCCCTGAGCAACACTGTATAATCTCGTAGCTAAACCGAACACATCATACTCCAAACAACTACCACTGGCCTCCACTTATTCGTCGAAACAGAGACAAGAAAAAATATTTAAAACACTTCACTTTTCCGGCAGAGGTTGATTTAAGGGTGTCAACGGATCGGGACTATTTTGTAGTGGACTGAAGCATACTATAGGATAGATACTTTAGCCCAATCTCTTTAATACTAGGCATGGGCATTCCTTGTTGACATTTTATAGAATTTCGCTGAGAATCGCTAAGCGGTTGACAAATTATGAGGTTTCGAATTCATGTTCCTCAACTTAAAATAAAACACTCTTTAGCTTTTCAATCAAGTTCATGGGTGCAACAACCATATCGTGTATGACTCAAGCAACCACCACCAGGGCACCGATAAGTAATTACAATCATGGTAATTAAAATCCCGAGGCATAAATTTGAAGATACCCCCATAGCATATCATAGCGAGTCATAATGGTGGAAAGCAACTGAAAAATTTAGAAAACAACAGCGAGTACTCATTAATCAAATCATACAAATATAGCTCCAAATTTTCTAACAGCAAAGTTCGTCTCCTTCATTACAGTGCCCTCCCTTTTCCACGTTTGACTGAAACATTTCATAATTCAACCAAAAATAACTAACTTCGCGTCGTATGCCTTGCCGCGGATTAGTAGGTTACACAGAATACTAAATGATTTACATTGGTACCAATATTAACCATATTGCATCTCGTTGATTTCCTAATTAAGTCTAGACTTCCACATTTTGACAAGAAGTACTTTAATCCAAGTGCTACAACCTGACAAACTTCTAGGCGGGGGTCGCCCGTTTCGGTTTTAAGCTATGCGCGCTCGTACAAATGACGTCACACATTTGGCATTTTTCTCAGCTTTGAGAAAGCGGGGCACAGACACTCAACTATTCCCGCTGAGCAACACCTTATTAGACCTTGAGTTAAACCCAAACTCGTAGCTAAACCGAACACATTTTTTATTATACTCCAAACAACTACCACTGGCCTTCAATGACTCGTCGCAACAGAGACAGGAAAAAATATTAAAAACAATTCCCTTCGCTGGCAGAGGTTGCTTAAAGGGGGACTATTTTTTTAGCGGTCTGATACCTATCGATACTCACTCCAACAGCTAGAGTTTAATGGTTGCATATAAAACCGACACTAATGCGACAACCGGGTAGTCCGCTTAGTAGTAATGGTATGGTAATCTTTTGTTATTTGGCTCGAAAACATAAAATTGATTTGTAATTTATCTTTCTCCTAGACTCGACTGATAACTCTCCTCCCAGACAGCACAGAGCCACATAACTTATATATATACTGCTAGCATTATCGGTATTCGCAGATTTTCGCGGAATTTATCATGAATTTACAGAGTGAAATTTTTCGAGAAAGCGGTTTATATTTGATATGAATCAACACGCATTGGTCCCTCATATACGCATCAGAACATACATTCAATGGGCACTGTCGGTCAGCAATAATTTATATGTTAATGTGAACCTTCCTCGTAGCACCGGGCGAACAGAAAATAGCCATCGTTATGGATTGGTACCCGTTCGGAAATGGTGTTCAATTATATATCGATTACACGCAACATTAAATGATGGTGGAAAACGATGCCGGAGTACTGAAAAGAATTCATATGACCCCATAGACAAATATACTGAGTGCATATTTCTAAAAACAGCACAAAAACCAAAAAGTGATACATGTAATGATTTGTATCCCAACCACGCTTTTATTGTAGCTGTGCATGTGACATCTTGGCAAACATGACCACACGGCCCTCCTCAGCATCGGCTTGAGCGGTATTAGATACAAATATTTCAGAGCGATGATGTAATAGCCCTATTAAGTCATCTGTTAGAAAATGATGAACTATGTGACAACAAGATAGAAAAAACGGCCCAAACTAGGGAGTATTTATGGAATGCAAGTTCATATTCAGAACAAATAAAACAACGTTAACAAGAGCGGCTGATACGTTGATGCCATGGTTGTTGTTTAACTGTTTGCCTATCAGGGTTATAATTATCTATCCAATATGAAACCATATGTCCAGTCATATTTGGTGATCCACTCTCAAACATTTATGGACTATTCACGTTTACTTTTGAGCTTACACGAAATACCATATTCATGAGACATTAGTCTGAAATCAAAGCAAGCATATACAGAAATTACACATTAACACACGCTAGTTTCTTGTACAGGTTAGATACGCTCACCAGTTTTCAATGATGTCCACTAGACATGATGTTCCTATTGTAGGCCCACTGTTCTTATTTCAAATGAACCAAGTCGTTCTCTGAAGAATATTTCAGCTCAAGTCACGCTTTGATTCAGACTGTTCATATGAACTCCATGAACATGCTGCATTACACAGAGTTAGTAGGGCCCCTAGATCCTGGTTAAACGGAATTAGACCCACCTTAAGAAAAGTAAAGCCACAGAATCCTCACATTACGATGATACTTTGTTATCAGCGTGTGATGTTTATCACTAACTTGCGAAAGCTCTTGGTGGCACGGCGAGCATGTGGTGCGACGGTATCCATCAAGTGCAGACGATTTTGGAGTGATACGATTTCATAGAGTCCTCTTGATAGTAAGTGCTTTATTGTCCCAGAGGTATAGGTCTGAGAATGGTTTGTTCCCATAAAATCCAGTGAACCTGGATAGACACCTTCACGGAGTCACCTATCCATAACTAGGAAATGGTTTATGTAGCTTTCAATGAATGAGCAGGAAGGGATTTTGGTAATAAACTTTTAATGTTATCTGCATATAGACACAAGGCAAGCAAATGTAGGTTTGCTAAAGAGGTGTATCTTATATGCTGATGATGGCATAAATATATGTTGAAATATTGAATCGCAAGATGTCTTTTCTAAGTATATTCGGAGTTACTTTCCTCCTATATTATATGCAGTACAACCCGGCTCTGATACTACCCTTGTTATATCCCATGACGATTGACAGATTTATACCTCTCAAACTCTGCCAATGCATAGGTATTGTTTCATCTTAATAGTCTTTGCCCAGTGAACAATGACAAGTTTAGTGACGTTCCGATGAAACAAAGCGCTTTCGCCTTTTTGTTTGTTCATGTCAGCCGCACTGAGTCACTCCCACCCCGGGGCTCGCAGCTGATAAACGATACTTCAATACACAGTTTGTGTTCATTCGATTCATTACTTTTCGCAGGTAGCAAGTATGTTGAAGACGGGGTTACTTTTGGTAAGTGTTTTGTTTTTTACTTTCTCGTAAAATATGAAAATGGAATGTATTCAGCAGGGATTTGGTAAACTATTTACAGTCTATATACTTCCTGAAGATTTTTTTTTAACTAAAAAGTTCACCTATAATAATTGTAAATACCCCCACAGTGCCCGGCTTTTCTAAAAATTAATGGAGATGGGGGAGGAAAGTTTGGAAAATGTATGTTGTCGAATGTAAGTTCATCCAAATGACGTCAATACGGACTACTAATTCAGGATACGTTTGAAACCTGACGAGTTTACAATAATTCATCCATACAATCCAAAGTCGAGTGTAACAACCTTTTGGCTGCCGTTCCATACGAACGACATTGTGGGAACAATGGCAGAGCCGTTCCATTCTGACTGTCAATGATTCAATATAGGCGTCAAAATTGGCATCAAATTCGACAGTTGTAGTTAGCATTCGAATCAGTATCGAATTATTTCCATCTGACACACTTGCCAACAAAATCTTACTTTTACTGAGCGGAAGCAGATTAATTCGAGGTTCTAGAATTCACAATCGCCAGAATTATTGTCTATCACTAGGCACTTAGCAGTATATAATACTAGACGGAATGTACTAGGCGGACGACTGCACTTATACTAACCAAAATTTGCTTCCGAAACTTTAGACGGGATCCTCCCTAGCCATGACTCTTTGGTGAAGCTTAACGCAGAATGGGGCGAAAAGCGAGGCGATATTTATTCGTGAGTTGAACTTGCATGATCTTTACATACCTTATGATATTCGTGAGGTACACATTCAGATTCCGGGTGAGTGAGTGAGTAAATAGGATTTAACGTCGTTTACTGCATTTTTTGCAGCCATATCACAACGGTGCCTGCATGTGCCAGAACACGAGAGTGTTCACAGGTCCTATTATCCTGGACTTATATCAGCCCAGCCAATACAGCACCCGGTCACCCATCCAAGTATTGACCGAGTCATTCAGTTTCACAGTTCCTATAATCCTGGACACATATCAGCCCCGCCAGTACAGCACCCGGTCACCCATCCAAGTATTGACCGAGCCATTCGGTTTAGCCGTAGATAGATAACGGAAGTTCAGGCCAGGTTGGCGAAGTAGACTTGAAATTACAAGCGTCTAGTCCGTCATTCATAATCCAGCCGTCGTCCATTAGAGAATATCCGCGTCCATAATCCAAAGACCTATTTCATATTCCATATAACAGTATTAGCACCAAATTCAAAAAGACAATCATAGTATACATAACATAAGCTTGTTTCCTGCAAGAGAGAAGCGGTCAACAGTTTTCAATGATGCCGGCAAGACATCATGATGTTCCTCAAATTTGAGAAACTTTGAGTGGAGGCGCTTGGTGGAACAGCCCTGTCCTATAAGTTTCTGTAACAATGCTTTGTGACGTTGATTAAAATCGTCACATTTAACACAGGATCTAGCAAATGCTACTAAGCGAGATATGCATACGCCATATGCAGGTCCCACTGGAATATTACTATCCAGAAAGGGATAGTTTACGATGTCGAAATTGTAATCATCTCTTTTGTCATAAAGTCGACGAGAGAGAATGCCCGCTTCATTTTCATAGAGATATAGATCTAAATATGATGTGCCTGTAGGGCTGTCTGTAGTTTCCTTCAAATCCAGTGAAGGTGGATATATATCCTTCCATGCGTCATTTATATAGCGATTATCCACAGCGAGAAGGTCGTCTATATAGCGTTTGGTGAATGAGAAGGAACGGGCTTTGAATGGATCGGTTTTTGAAAGCGCCTGCATATAGTCATATTCATAAGAGAAAAGATACAGGTCAGCCAACGGGGGTGCACAATTAGTACCCATTGGAATACCTATATGCTGCTGATATATTGTGTTGCCAAATTTCACATAAATATTTTTAATGAGAAATTCAAGCAACTCTATAAACAAAGAAACATCCCATGAATGATTTTTCTTGTATGTAGTAGAGCTAAAGAATGCTTTATGGCTTCCGACATTAATATATCTACGATCAGTTTTCTTGAACACAGATACTATTAATGAACTTAGACGGTCAATAAGGTCCTGATGAGGGATTGTAGTATAGAGAGTCGAGAAATCCCATGTGGATACATGTCTGTACGGTATGTGACCTTTAGCATCAAGCTCTTCCGTAAGACATTTTGAGTTTTTCAATATCCACATACATTCAACGCCAGAGTTCTTAGAAATAGTGGCGCAATACCTTTCCCAAAATGCTTTTACCTCCTGAAGGGCCCTCGTCAATAGGGTTGAAAGAAGCTTGGTGGTGCAGCTTCTAGAACCAGCTATGAATCTAGCTTTGTATGGTGATTTATGCATTTTGGGAGTCCAGTATAGTTTTGGTATGTGGTTATGATTGGTTGGAAGACAAATACCTCTTTTCCTGAGAAACTGTTTGTGGTTGTTAAATAAATCTTCCAGAGTAAATGCCGTTTGGGAGTAAGTAGACGTATTTGATGAAGATATATCTACACTCAATTCTTTAACCAGCACCTGGTAAAAGTAATATTTACATATGAATATTATATTATTCGGAGCTTTGTCTGCTGGGACTATGACGAATTTACTCTGGAGATTTGCTAGAACTCCTTGCAAATTGAGGTTTCTCAGTACTTGTTTTGCTTGGGGAAGAGTACTTCTGTCAATATGGCGGATTGTTTCAACGACCTTGCTCTTGGTGAGGTCCAGCCAATCAGCGAGTACTGTAGGTTCAACTTTTTCTCGCTTAGACCAATCCTTAACGTACTGTTCCAATGCAGATAGGACTATCTTCTGGTCGGCCTTCAGATTTATTCTTCTTGGCTCTCTATATTTAGGTCCTTTCATCAGGAGTACTTTCAGATCCTTATCACTCACCATATCAAGAGCACTAGACACAATATGTTTGCATGGTGTATAGATAAAGTTCGATGATTCACAATCACAACTATAGCCTCCTGACGTGTATAAGTTCCAGTCAAACTCCTTGACAGCATTGGAGTAATTGAATATTTTGGTGGCTATAGATTTAGTATACTTATATGAAATGCAAGGAGGTTCTGTGAACTTGAAATAGTTTGGTACAGCGTTGCGTACCTCTGGATCATTCGGGATTCGAGGTAAATTAATGATGTCCAGTCCTTTATCTAAGTAGTTGAGTTTCAAGAAAAGCCGATCTTGAGATGTTTCGATTATGTTCACTGGACGATACAACCGAAAATACGCTATATCTTGACATACTTTACTGATTTTTGGTGATATTATATTTCCTGAAGACGCAGATTGTTGTATATCTCTGGCTATTTGATCCAAAGCTCTCAGAGGTAACGCATACAGAACTCTTCGTAAGCTATGTATACTATTGGGTGTGTTAGTTAAACCCACTAAGTAATTTAAAGTGATATGATCGTGAATCATCGAACTATTAAACTTTCGCCAACCATGGCTGCGATGTCTCTGTTGATGAGGTTTAAATAGTTGGGTAATGTTGGATATATTTGAACGGCGGTTTGTAGCATTGCCGAACCCACTGACATTATCATTTAAACCAAACGGAAACACTGACCCAAATTCTAGCATCCAGAATAATTCCCGCTCTCGGATTTTTCTCTCAAATCCAAAGGGGGGATCCTTAGTAGATTGATAGACGACGTCTATGATCTGAATACTAAAATTATCCCAGCCATGGTCGGGTCCAAAAAAATGTTTACCTATAAGCAATTGCTTTTTCCTAACGGATTTTCTGTGACCGTTCACCCTAAGATGGAGTCTTTGGGTGGTCTTGCCAACGTACTGTTGACCACACTTCTTACAGGAAACTAAATAAATACAGTTTGTAGTAGAACAACTAAGATCAACATACGACTTAACAGAATATGAGTTACCAGTTTACGCGGAACTAAATGAAGCTGAAGTATTAAAGAGTGGACACGTGAGACATCCACGATGTCCACACTTAGAAAAAGCTCGTTCCTTCTCATTCACCAAACGCTGTATAGACAATCTTCTCGCTGTGGATAATCGCTATATAGATGACGCAGTGAAGGATATATATCCATCTTCACTGGATTTGAAGGAAACTACAGATAGCCCTACCGGCACATCATATTTAGACCTATATCTCTATAAAAATGAAGCGGGCCTTCTCTCTCGTCGACTGTATGACAAAAGAGATGATTACAATTTCGACATCATAAACTATCCCTTTCTGGATAGTAATATTCCGGTGGGACAGGCATATGGCGTATACATATCACGCCTAGTAGCATTTGCTAGATCCTGTGTTAAATGTGACGAGTTTAATCAACGTCACGAAACATTGTTGCAGAAACTTATAAAACAGGGCTACAGCACCAAGCGCCTCCACTCAAAGTTTCTCAAATTTGGCGATACATATCGCATGCTGATAGCAAAATACGAGCGTAGCGTGTAAGATTTATGGCGTTACGTTTCGTAACTTATGTCTAATTCCGTTTAACCCGGGCTAGGGGCCGTATGAACCCATGTACTTCAAGATCCTCATGGTACTCATATGAACAGTCACAATCAAAGCGTGACTGAGATACATTATTCTTTAGATGACGACTTTACAACGAATATTATGGATTAAGAATATTGATCAGCGATACGGATTTGATATTTTTGGAACATCATGATGTCTTGCCGACATCGTTCAAAACTGTTGACCGCTTCTCTCTTGCAGGAAACAAGCCTATGTGTATGTATACTATGATTGTCTTTTTGAATTTGGTGCTAATGCTGTTATATGGAATATGGAATAGGTCTTTGGATTATGGACGTGGATATTCTTTAATGGACGACGGCTGAATTATGAATGACGGACCAGACGCTTGTAATCTGAGAGAATATTTCCTCCACAAATGCTCGAAACTTGACGAATTGATCACTGTCGTGCATGAGTCGTACATTTATCGCGATCCTTGTTCAATGAACCAATCTGCAATCGGCTCTACAATCGTATCTTTGTGATGTTGTTTGTTAAAAAACAATGGAGTAAAACAGCGTCCAATTTGATCGCTTTGTTTCAATTAGACTGAAATTTTTTCAAGCAATTTCTCCACACAGATACTTGCTGTCGTGACAGTCGTTCAGGGGAACGATACTACAACACCTGGTGAATCTACAACTTCAACGCCAACTACTACACCCAGTCCCGAAACAGTTGTTATTAGTACGTATTGTTCTCCCCGTCATGGTCTGTCTAACCTGTTAGAATATCAGTCATAATTTGAATACTGACAACATTTATTTCCCCATAGATATCATATATCAGTTATGTCACTGCGTCGCATGCCAATGCATATTACTGTTTCCTTCGAAAGCTATGAATCGATTGGATGGTTATCACCTCGTGGCTGGTTCATATTCTGAGAAGGATTATCGTCCTTCATGTTTATATTTTTAAATCCTTAGGGTGCACATTTGCTGCGAGCACTGTTTTAAATAATGGCCAAAATTCCACAGTGAAAACCCATTCCTTTCGTGTATATTCATAAACAAAATTTCTGTCGACAGCTTTTCAGCAGAATAATCTGATGAACAGAGCAGAAAAGTTCGTGTCAGCATATCAAAATCGAAAACGCTTTACCAGGGATGTTTCTGATCTCACGATAGTGCGCAAGGTCCACTAGATCCAACGGGATCGTCTGTGAGCCCAAAGACCAACTGTCAGGCTACCCTGAACGCACTCGTGCACTGATCTGGGCCAACGAGTTCGATTCAACCTGTCACCCTGTCTGGATCGAGGAGGTAGAAAAGGAAGACCTGTAATGACAACCAAAGCAAATAAATACAATATTAACACATAATTCAATGAACAGGTTTTCAGGATTCAGATCTTGGTAGCGTATAGTCCCTGAAAAGAAGATTCCTGATCTACAAATTATATTTACCTGTACTATTATTGTTACATATAAACGAGTCCAATATAATAAACAGATATATACAGTATTTCGCGAAGCCCATATCTAAATCACGATCAGGCCTGGTCGCGGCCACAGTCTGGTCATGACCGGTTTCTTCGTGGTTGGGCCCAGCGCTTACCTTCCTTCCCCTGATCGTCGTCCACTTCCGGTTGGATGGATTTCACGCCTCCGTCGTGTATCGTCTTACACCACCTGTCCCTCCGCGTTTTAGTCCGGCGTCTATCTTCCTTCCCCTTGCGTTCTTCCACTCCCGGGCTGTATGGACTTCTCATCTTCGTTGTGTCTTGTCTTACACGACCTGGCTCCTCCAAGCGTTGGTAACTCTCAATGGATACGGACGGCCTGGGCACGACAGTACTCTCACAGTACGAAGACTTCCACGACACCGGCCCGTCTCCCAGTAAAACACCGAAGGACAAGTCAACTGTACGGCTAACCACGGCACCAAACGGCACTCCTCGTAGGAATAAAACCCCAGGCTTCAGCGGCCCCGCTCAACAGCGACTCGGTGGATGGTTAGGCACCTGGTCCGGGAGCTCACTTTTCTCACTACTGTATTAACATCTCGGATGGGTAGGCACCTGGTCTAAGAACCCTCTCTCACCACTACTGTATGGATCAATACTGGTTGGCAGTGAATTATATAACGTATATACAAGGTTATGGGGCATGTCACCCAGTATTGGTAATATGTATGAATATCAAGCCATAGCCTTAAGCCTGTGACTTGTGAGTGTAAGCGTGCATGTATTTCAATCCCTAACCTTAAGTCTGTGAGTTGTGTGTATAAGTAAATGTGTGCATGGACAATTGTTCATGTTAGATCTATGATTGATTCAGTATAACTGTAGCCTCATCACGGGAAAATAATATCGGCCGAAACCAATAATACAGTTTCCTACCGGCTATAGCTATTTTGAATACTATAATCTCCAGAGTAAACCCGTGCGACTGTGCAATACGGTCGAAAGATGTAGAGATGAAGTTATAGTATGGCCACGCTGTCGACGCTAGGCGTCTATACTCTAATTCACAGAGCTAGATCCGCACGACTGTGCAATACGGTCGAAACAGGTAGAGATAGGATTAAAGTAAAGGTAGCCCGGACTCTGATGCTGTTTAATTCGGCGACCCGGCGACGGCTCTCTCCGTCTCGGCGGCGACCTTCTGTTCAGTTAATTCGGCGGCCTGGTCGCGGCTCTTCTCCGGCTCGGCAGTAGCCGTTTGTAATACTTTCTCCCAATTTTCAGCGGGAACGGGTCTTATATAGGCCCACCGCTCTTTTATAAAACTTGGTAGAAAATAGATGGAGGGTTAAACCATAATTCGGAACAGACTTAACCTGTAAATGCCAGCGGCCAGCGTTCTTCCACTCCCGGGCTGTATGGACTTCTCATCTTCGTTGTGTCTTGTCTTACACGACCTGGCTCCTCCAAGCGTTGGTAACTCTCAATGGATACGGACGGCCTGGGCACGACAGTACTCTCACAGTACGAAGACTTCCACGACACCGGCCCGTCTCCCGGTAAAACACCGAAGGACAAGTCAACTGTACGGCTAACCACGGCACCAAACGGCACTCCTCGTAGGAATAAAACCCCAGGCTTCAGCGGCCCCGCTCAACAGCGACTCGGTGGATGGTTAGGCACCTGGTCCGGGAGCTCACTTTTCTCACTACTGTATTAACATCTCGGATGGGTAGGCACCTGGTCTAAGAACCCTCTCTCACCACTACTGTATGGATCAATACTGGTTGGCAGTGAATTATATAACGTATATACAAGGTTATGGGGCACTCTGTGTATTGTCACCCAGTATTGGTAATATGTATGAATATCAAGCCATAGCCTTAAGCCTGTGACTTGTGAGTGTAAGCGTGCATGTATTTCAATCCCTAACCTTAAGTCTGTGAGTTGTGTGAAAACAGGTAGAGATAGGATTAAAGTAAAGGTAGCCCGGACTCTGATGCTGTTTAATTCGGCGACCCGGCGACGGCTCTCTCCGTCTCGGCGGCGACCTTCTGTTCAGTTAATTCGGCGGCCTGGTCGCGGCTCTTCTCCGGCTCGGCGGTAGCCGTTTGTAAGACTTTCTCCCAACTTTCAGCGGGAACGGGTCTTATATAGGCTAACCGCTCTTTTCTGAAACTTGGTAGAAAATAGATGGAGGGTTAAGCCATAATTCGGAACAGACTTAACCTGTAAATGCCGCGGCCAACTTTCCCTGGTAAATCCACACGATGCCAGCAAAGTGCATTGCCACGATTCTCGAGACGAACTGGCTTATTATGGTCCTGCCACATTCCCAACTGATCGTTTGAGGTAATTTCACTGGGATTTCGTGGCATTGTCTGTCTCCTGAACCATCGTAGTTTATTCCTGAAAGTTCCAAGGTTGAATTCACTCAGGTAGGTAAACCGCACACGTAAACACAAGTTACTTTCCTTTTCAACATGTAGTCCCATGTCCAGATCATCAACTGTGATTATTCAAGGGCAACGCAAGGGGTCGCATGAATTTCTGTACTTTCGTTACACAGAATTCATATATGTTACAAGTGTTCTGCCAACATTAAGTGAACGGGAATTCATATGCCAACGTTAAGTGGACGGGACTTTATAACAAGCTGAATTGTAGACCCAGTGCTTTAGCGTCAAAACAGCCCACATAAAAGGAAGGATGATGTTGTGATGTTGATGATCACATGTTCATATCCAGCTGCATGGCCACACCTGACATTTTTTGCCGGTTTACGAAGTATCAGTTGGCGATTTTGACATGTGCACTACACATGTGTGACCTCTCCATTCACCCCTGCACTCGGGCTCAGTGATTCGGTAGTGCATACAGGCCCTCAAACATCATCCTCGCGAGCCAGTGTATCATTCGATAGGTTACGATCGATACACTGGCTTGGTTAGTTATCGATAGCAGTTCTGGATAAAAATAGCCTGAGGGCTTTTAACTAAACCGAACCAATCAGTAAGCGCACTGAAGCAGCTCAACAGACCAATCCTCAGCGAGGTTTGAGTTTTGACTGGTTTGAATTTCATCGCCGGCCAGAAACCCTTTGAAATCGACATCGGGTGTCAAAGCGAAAACCGCAGGCTTCCGATACCGACGCGCTAATTCAAAACAACCGCTGGAGATGAAATGTACGAGATTGTGTGATAGATGTAACGACTTGAGAACTCATCCGAATCACCAAAACGGTCCAGGTAAACCCTCTGCGAGGATTTAGGGATTACCTGGACTTGTGCAGATGCTCAAACATGTGTTTGGATGAAACGAGAAATAAACGGTTTACCTCCAAACAAAAAACACCAGCATATTCTGGAAGTGTCGTTCTATATATTCCCGTCGTCACATGATTAAATTTGTGTACTTTTATACACAAAAATACACGTATATCTGCCTTGCAAGAAATTAGACTAGTTTTACAAGTACTAGTATGTATCCTTTTAATTTGGTGTTAATGTTATTATATTAATTATGTCTTTGGATTATGGACACGGAAATTCTTTAATTGACGACGGCTGAATATTGAATGACGGACTATACGCTTGTATTTTACACCTTTGCTGAGCGATTCAAAATCCAAGCTCACTGTCCATCTGTCTCGTCTCGCTGAACTGATGAACCGCCTTTTCTTAAATCTGATTGGTCAGTCGGGCGACAAAAGGAAGTACATGGCTTATTAATTTGGTAGGTAGTTGATTTGTCGTCATAAAGAATAATCCAAGTGATTGGATAAACAGGAAATGAATTTTGAATGAAGAGATAACACGTTTTAGAGTTTGACTAGAAGAATACAAAAGACATTTGTTGCAAGCCAATTGATTCAATGATAAATTTATTCAAGAATGCCTTGTTTTCTGTCAGACTTGTATTGAACACAGCAGAGACCAGAGCACACAGACCAATATCCCTTCCCCTCCCCCCCCCCCATCAAGGCCCAATGACTTTAGAAGACAAAATACTTTAACCGAAACACAGCAGAGCAGGTATTTAAAATTCCAACCTCACTCGGTGTGATATTGTGCAGGTCAGCAACACTTTGGCAAAACTCAATTTACATATATTTTTCCATCTCGTTGACTTGGCTCCCTGAAATAGAGCTTATTACCCTGTACTAATGGAGATAAAAGAAGTCTCCACAGGAGACAATGAACATATTATCTGTAGCGGGTGATGATGAAGAAATAAATTGACATCTTGCGAATTTGCATAATAATGAGACATACTTTGTTCCCTGTTAGAATATAATGTCAGATTACGATGGAGAATTACTGTTACAACAGAAAATTTTGGAATGTGCTGTGTAACCGTACATCAAAACTACCAATATCCAAACCTCAAATGTTGTATCCCATAAAGTATTTCTAGTACATAAACCAAAATAGGCGATGCCTGCTCATCTAATTTGTAATTATCGCTGGTTCACAATGTGACATCACAAAAGCACAATATTTTAGGCAGCCCATCATGTAAGACATGGTTACTGTGCGTGCAATATAGTTGGCCTTTTTCACTTCACTGTCAGCTGATCAGTGTGTGACATATATCTGCTAAGTCTGCCATATTTGGACCGTACTTCCATATATGGTTCACTCGACTGACCAATCAGATTTGAGAAAATGCGGTCCATCAGTTCAGCGAGACGGGTTAGATGGACAGTGAGCTTGGATTTTGAATCGCTCGGTAAAGGTGTAAAAGTACACAAATTTAATAATTTGACGAAGGGAATATACAGAGTGACACTTCCAGGACATGCTGGTGTTTTTGTTTGGAGGTAAACCGTTTATTTCACGTTTCACCCAAAGACCGGTTTTCCACACCTTGGTGCGTTTTTATATAAAGCATGGGGTTATCTATAGTGACCCCATATTTCGAGACTTCAAACTAAAACCACCGCCCACATCCCCCAATATTCTTGTTTTGAGGGCCTGTGATAGCGCATAATGAAATCTGCATTTCTATCAATTTTAACGGTCAACAACTGATATTTATCTGCAGTGATCGTGATACTTCAAGTGAGAAATAGTGATAGTAATGTCGGACCAATATCTTTAGGTCAAGTTTAAATTGGGTTATGTTTTGTATGTATTTACTTTTCTGAAAATCTCCGTACCCCCAGGTACCCTATTCTGAAAGTAGTTTAGTTTACTCGTTCACACATCCAGTTTACACATCAGTTTACTCGTTCACACGCATTTCAAACGACCAGCGAGTTATTGATGTAAGTTTTTAACTTGGAAACAGGGTACCGGTATCAATTTCATCGAGATGCCGCCCTATTTTCCAAATGTAAAAGAAGTTGAAAAACAGTAAACAAACTACTGAAAATTGGATACGCTATTCGGGATTCATTATTGTATACACTAGCAAAAATTATAAAATCATAACGTGTGTACCGACTCTGACTAGGCATGACATAATCATATTTTCAACCTTTAGAAACTATATCAGCAATTAAGAGTTGTTGATGTTGTTGTAATTTATGGGATAATTTTTACGAACCTTTTCTCCACAATTTCTGCTATGATTTATTTCTGATGACTGGGTTAAGGTGATTTACTTCGAAAAGAATCAACAGTTTCCTAGATTCCTATAGCTCAATCTAATTAAAATTAAATCCTATCTGCTCCCCCATTTGGATTTCGACATATACGATTGGGGAGCATTGATAGGATATTAATTGCCTATAGCTATCACCTGATCATTTTTTTCTGAGTCGAGGGTGCATGCGCTTTTAAATGAATTATTTGGAAGCCGCATATACACAAATTTGTCCTGTTCTCTCTATTTGAATTTAGGTTTTATTTTCGAATTCACATTTGTCTTGAGCTGTTAAATCTTGGGAGTTTGGAGATGACAATCTTTAGTTGATTATCTTGCTTTATCTTACTTGGTATCAGGTATACTTACTGTACAGACCAGAGGTAAAATCCTGACATTTGGCCTATGAATTTGTGATTACATACTCCTCAAAATCGGTGTTTCTCTTGATCAGAATATATAGACAAACATATATTACCAGATTCAACAAAGAAAGTTGGTCAGAATCCTGCTGTCGGTGATCTATGCATTTTACATCATTGCATTACAAATATTACAATTAATTACACGTTTTATAGCAATGCAGAAGAGGTCAGATCTATGTGTTGCTATACTTGCAAGTTAATGGATCAACGGAAACCTGACATCAGTACTATCAGTACTTTCATTAAGCTAAATATCTTACACAGTGTAATCCATCTACATATGTACAATGTTCATTATTGAGTATAATCACACGTAATGTAATCAAGGTTCAAGGTTGTTTATTAGCTAATCAGTGAGCAGTGAATCACAAATTTACAATCATCTATAAGTAATTAGCGAGCCATTAGCGAGCCATAGTCTATTAAGCAATACTTCCAGGAACTTTCTCTCTTGTCCAGTTGCATAGCTCCATAAATGACAATGATTGCGCACTCTTTGCAAGAAGCAAGAAATTTAGTACAAAGATGCATATCACCTTGGCGACTGATTCTGGCTATAGAAGGAAGTCGGTAACACCGCCTGTTAACAGATGTCGCCACCTGGTGACACAGTTAGCTAATTCGGAATATGCTTTCAACTGAATCGGTCGGTTTCGTTAAATGTGTTTCTTGCTGCTTGGGCTAGGATGGTGAAACTTCCGACATAATATCCTGGAGTGTGCTTCACCAGAAAATGTGAAATATCCCAAGATGACTGCGCTGGTGACGTCACCGTGAGACCATATTCAAAAAATGTATTTTTGACGATATTTCTGTCAGATTTTTCGATTTTGTTATTTATGCCATATTGTCGATGAAACATCTACATGATAAATAAGGAAATACTTATCCAACATAAAATAATTTTGGGTAGTTTTATGAGAAAAAAGTCAAACATTTTGAAGGAAAACGACGAAAACGCAACTTTTCAGTCTCACTCTCAAGGCCACCATTTTGGATTTGCCCATGTTCCTCTGCTCGCAATGTTATGCAAAGAGTCTTAAAATAATCCCCAAGTCAACAGTTATGGATTAACGCTTCTGAGTTTTCCGCATTTTCGGAGATAATGTAGCAAATTTGATAGGACGACCAAATAGGGTTACCCAACTAAAATACTTCAGATTCATGAAAGGCTTTGGGATTCCCCTCTGCGCTAACCCATTCAAAAAAAATCTCGAAAGAGTGGACAGTTCCATATTGAGGTAAAATTATTTCCACCGCGGAGAAAATATTTCCACCGCGAAGAAAATGATTTTCATTGTGATTCCGCATTTTTCGTGTGATTTTTTTATTTTCATTGTGATTCATTCTGCATTTTCTGTGTGATTACCCTTTCCAAACTGAGAACGGTACAGATAATACGACGTTTCATATAGAAAATTAGACGTTTTATAATATGGCACCAATAAGCCACCGTACCGAGGAGATACGAATTGCGCCTGTACATCCAGCGATTCTCGAGTCTACAAACTTCTCCCAGTCAATTCCAGATAATCTGCACTATCTACCTAGTATAATCCGTGGCGTGTCCGACTCCTCCTACTCCTCTTCCTCCTCCTACTCCGCTTTACTCACTGCACGGCGGGTCGCATAGGTGTGGCGCGGGATAGGGTGAGGCGGGAGACCTGGGGTTTTCACTACCTGAGATACCATGGGCCAGGCTTCCACCCTACAGTAGAATGGGTCGACTGCGCATGCGCGATGAGTAGTATATCTCCCTATGTTAATAAAAGGAGCTGAACTACTATATATCTAATTCATGTACATATCAAGGTATCGAAAACCTAGTCAGTCTAATAATACAATTTATCATATTGTTTGTGATACTTTGTCCTATATTTAGGGTTAGTATCTTATGATATTTCATTCCTTGGCCAATATATAGATTCTTAAGTATTTTACAGTAATTCACTCATTGGTTGAACAGTATATAAGTTTAAAGTGCATATGGATACACTCGGCAATGATTGGGCAGTTATAGCTTAGAACTCACAGTCAAATCCAGAAAAGAAACTGGCCATACTGTACACAAACACACTGCTATGCCCGTGAGGGAGCCGTGCCAGAAGGCTCCCGAACAACGGGCTTTCGCCATGCCTGCCCGGTCATGGCAGGTCGACCCGCCTGGTCTAGCGTAATACGGGAACTCCGACGTCGGTCGACACTCGTGCTCAAATCGGGGCGATCGCCTTGGAATTGCGGGCGATAAACGCGAACAACGTGGGAAATTCCTGCAATCTTAGTATATAGATTTAACCTGGCTTAGATGTAGCTTCCGTACATGCATTTTAATATCAGATGTCCGAATTATTGAATGACTCGGAAATTCATCTCAATGATTAGGATTTTATCTGCAGAACATCATCATGTCTTGCTGACATCATTGGAAACTGTTAAACTGTTAACTCTCTCTTTCACAAACCTCCCCGTTTAAGTTTGCAGAATAAGTTATATTGAACAGAAGAGCACGATTTTCACTAAATTCTAATACCCTGAATGAACAACATACAGAAGATATGGAACTCATTTTGGTGAATTTATTTGTTGCAATTTACTTAAGTAAAAACCGATCAGGTGTCTAAAATATTATAGCTGCTGTTCCTAGAACCGTAAGGTATTTCACGGTACGACATCTTCAGAAAAGTGTAGTCAAATTAAACAGATCACTAGTGGCTCACGTATTCACACATGAAGCAAGGTGACTAATGTGTGTGACATTTTTCCCATCCCTTACTTTTATGTCAATATATTGCTCGCGTCACAGAAAAATATTTTATAGCATTAGGGCTTTTCTGTGTGATTTAATCTAAACAAAATGATAGCGTGCTAAAAATTAAACCGACTACCGAACGGTCTATAATTAGACCTCTGATGTGCATATGGGTTTTCAACTGAATTCATTATTTTCAGACCCCTCATAGATACAATGTTTCTAGAAATGACCTGACAACCATGAAATAACACACTGACACTGTTACTTGACTAAAACCCTTGCCATGTGAATATATTTACGGTCGTAGCTCTTTCTCTGGACTTCTGTCTCTGCTCGTCTCAACAGCATTTCAACAGAACAATTGTTTCATGTATTCTGTAGAAAATATGTTGAAACAGCCGATTATACTGCTGAACAATTCTAGGATACATGCAGTAATAATACTATATCCCAGAACAATGTCAACAGAATGTATTGTGCAAACAATCAACAGAATATGTCGGAGTGTCGAACGATTAGACATTTCGAATAAGTTTCTCCGAATTTCAGCAATTAGCTGCCCGTTTTAGATTTCGATTCCGACATATGACACAGCCGTTTTACTCTTTAGTCGTATTTGTATCAAATATTTGAACTTTTCGCAAATGGTAAGCTGAAATTATAGTTTTCTGACAGCAGCAATTATTGGCATCTGAAACATCAGCGAATATGTTCAATTATATAAAAATATTCATGATATATGAAAATGACTTGCTGATATCACCAAATCATTATTTATATCAATTATTTTATCATATTTGAAGATCATTTGATTATATGAAGACGGTGTTGGCAAACATATCTCTTCGAAGAACAAACAAACACTGAGTTTTAGGAGAAATCTTTTATTGTTGAATCTGAGTTAATCTGAGTCACGCTGTTTGTATCTGTTTATGTGAACACCATTTAGATCTTAGTTACACGATGTTCACACGGCCCCTAACCCCGATTTGAGCTGAATTAGACATACGTTACGAAAGGCAGCGCAAATTCCTGTACTCAGTGTGTAATTTTAAGATCTGAACAACTGTCTGTTGTAGGCAAACAAAGTACATTATTCTTCCATTTACATATACTATTTGTCATGAGTCTGACACTCAATGCATGAGATCCTTGATCCTTGATCCATGTACCGATGGCACTCGAAACTCCGAGTAAACTAAATTTAAAAACACGGTTGTACTAATCTCACTAGTAAGTCCACTATGTAGTAAAAATGGATGATGGGTTTTGGATCAGATCACAGGCTCTCACTCCTTGGTGGCTCCTTGAACGAAAGGAGTCCAGTGGAGTGAAGGAATTGGCAGAGTGTTGTTCTTATTTTGTTTCGTATAATCTTTGAGTCGACGACAGCGTCACAGCCCAGACGTAGTTCGAGGATCAAAGTTGAGTGACCGGTGTCTGTGAAAATCTTCACTCGTATCCGCTCCCTCTCTGTGTCATATTTTGGGCAATGGAGTACCACGTGTTCTGTAGTTTCATTTTCACCACAACTGCATCTTGGAGATTGGTCGGTACAGAACTTGGCAGTATAGTCGTTCAGGTTCGTGTAACCTCTTCTCAGTTGAGATTAGATTATGTTTATTAGCTCAGACTCTGTTGTTAGCAGAGTATGGAGCGCAACATCATAATGCATCACAGTACATGCATAGATATATAATACAAAGAAACTAATAATTAACTATTAATACTATTTCAAGTATTACGATACATGGATACTCATCAAATCAGAGATAAACCGCAACTTATTTAGACTACTCATACCTTTGCGAATTCAGTACACATAGAAATGGCAAACTACACAGTCACTAAACAAATCAAATTTACCGAAAAGATATTTCCTCTCGCATAATGGTTTACACTTCAAAGCTTTTCAGCTGTACAAAGCAAAATAAACCCTAATATCTGGATACTACGAAATATCACATCTACATAGTGGAGTATGATCTAGAAAAGTCTGAATATTACGGATAGGACAAATGTAAACAAACTCTTGCATTTTCATTTTCAGACAAAAATTTCAAAAAACTTATATTACGACAAAAATATGATGGCAAGTGTTTGTTCCTGGCGTCAACAACCAATCGATTAGTGCATTCACATATAACGTGATATTCATCACCTAACTTCTTCTGGTCACACAACGTGCAGATCCGTTCATCTCTACTAGCACCGTAATAACGACCAACTTGAACAGGCAGTCTATGGTTCCCAAGACGGAATTTACATAAAATGTCGCGATTGGGTTTGGGAAGTCGTATTAGATATGGCTCGAAAACAAGAGATTCCTTAAAGGTCTTATACAAATAACTAGAGCCTGAATTAACAATATGCGCTCTCCAGTCTTGCCTAAATTGGTCCTGCAACGTATTCTTGACGGTGTGCTTCAACCAATCAACACTGTTAGGTATCTCCTGCCTCAGCCAGATGTAAGATAAACGGCATTCATCCAAGTTATTTTTGACAGACTCTAACCCTGGAGAGGTGTATCTACCACTAACAGACAATTCATATATACAATCGTAGACTATTTTTGACAGTTTATTGTTGTTAGAGCCACCAATTAACTTGGCCCAAAAGGACACTAGACGAGTTTTAACACTGATATCAACAGGAAATTTACCTAATTCACCATACACTCTCATAGTCTGGGTAGATGGCCTAACATTAAGAATATACTTGAAGAATTTGAGTTGAAACTTATTTTGCAAATCTAGTTTACCAGTACCCCAAATCTCACAACCAAACAACAGAACAGGTGATACCATTTTGTCGAACAGTTCTAGGCATATATCAACCGGTAATTTCTCATACAATTGTTGAAGTTACCATTAAAATTGAAACTGATGCCAAGATATTTTAGGCAGTCAACAATTTCTAAGGGCTTGTCATTGTAAGCAAAATTGATTTTTTTCTTAACAGCTTTACGGTTGCTAAATATCATAACTTTGGTTTTGTCAGCATTAACATGTAATTTCCATTTAAGACAGTATTCATGCAAAACACCAATAGCCTTCTGAAGGGAGGTTGCTGAGTTTGCCAGAATCAGTATGTCATCAGCATACAAAAGAACAAATAAACGCAAATAACTATCGATTGTCTCGTCATGGAAATCAATAAATTCACAACCTCTATTAAGTAAAAAGTCCTGCAAATCATTCACGCACAAGGCAAAAAGGAAAGGCGACAAATTTTCACCCTGCCTTACACCGATTGTGCTCACAAAAAGTCAGATTGGTTACCATTACAGGTTATACAAGATTTCACATCTTGATGCATCTGTTTGACCACATTAAAAACTTTACCATTAACACCATTCGGAACAAGTTTGTGCCATAACGCTGGCCTCCATACATAATCGAACGCTTTCTTATAGTCGACGAAAAGACAAAAAAGTTTTCCCTTAGTATGGTGACAAAAGAGATCTACAACACATTTCAACAAGAAAACATGGTCATTCGTGGAGTACCCGGCTCTAAAACCTGCTCGATTCTCACCAATTACATCTTCAGCATCTGAAAAAGGAATTAACCGTGTGTTCAAGATTCTAGTAAATACTTTAGAAAAGCAACTTAAAAGTGTTATACCTCTATAGTTATCCGCACTTGTTGGATCACCTTTCTTCTCATCTATAGGAATAATGAGGCCCAGAGTCCAATCTTGTGGAATAACACCAGTGTCAAGAATTTTGTTGAATATCTTCACATATAATGACAAAAGAAGCTCACACGAGCTCTTTATATATTCATTTACTATTTTATCAATGCCCGGAGACTATTTCTGATGGAATGTATACAAGTCCTAACCTCCTCTTCACTGATTTCCCTATTTAATGTAACATCACCAGAGCAGGATTTGCCATTTACGAGAAGGTAAGTCAAAAATAGGGTTAGGATGAATTACAAGCTTCAGTTGATACAGCTGTGGGACACACTATGGAATAGCCTGCCTCAAAACGTGCGCAGTGCTGAGTCTGTGAATTCATTCAAGAAACTTGTAAATAATTTTGTAAATAATAACAGAGATTGATCATTTGTATGTTACATATATATTATCATCATCAATTGTGCTTTATAGATAGGATATATTTGAACATCTTTCTTTTGTTATGAGGGCCTCAAGGGAGAACAGTCTCTGACTGATTGTGTAACCCTCGTTAAATAAAGCATTTATTATTATTATTATATGGTCTGTTGAGTCCCATCTCCTCTGCCATTTGTTGAGGGATTGGACGCTTGTTTTATATCCTGGATGGTGGCAATGTTGTCAGTATTTGGCAGATCCTTGGCCAGATTTGCCGCCTTCTTTGCTAGTTGGTCTTCCATCTCATTACAACACATATAAGCGAAGTGGAAAGAGGTGGCGACATACTGACAGAGCCACATGACTTCACAGTATAGTCTTCCGGTTAACCTATTCTAAATCACATACCAAGAATCTAACGATTCGTGATATGTGTTGTATCTCAGGTGCGCTTTTATTGTACCTGTTCATGTGGCAACTTCGATGATATGACCACACTACCCCTAGCACCGGCATAAGCGTTATTAGATACAAATCTAGAGAGCTATGATGGAAATGCTCTGACAACTCGTATATTGGTAATTGGTGAGCTGTTTCGCTGTGACAACTCATACACTGGGAATTGGTGATCTGTATCGTCGTCAGATGAAAATGACGGCATTTAACACAAAAGACTAGTCTGTAAGGCCCGATGTCGACCCAGCATCAGCTTCCCACAAATGCCATCATATATGAAAGACCAAAAGTTCTGTTCAGGGGCGGGCCTCGGGGACGAAACGTCCACCAGCAGAATCTCGCCATATAGAGGTAAAAATTACAACACCTGATCCACACGGTCCAGGGCTTTTCAGGCATTATCCATCGTTGAATGCTACTGATTCCACAGGCATAGTTTCGAGTAGATCTTCAATGAATATTTTGGCACGAGTCTCCTGAGTCCTGGTGTTGGAAGACCCGCAGGCATGCCAGTGTTCATGTTTTTCGTGCGTCGAGGTGAGGTATTTGTATTTTTTCATGTTAGCAGCCTCTATGCTTTCGATGTTTGTTGTTGGATTTCTCGTGCTAGCATTTCCATCTCGCAAAATGGGGCCATGTATCGCTCGGAAGGAGTTGTTTGCCACTGGTCTCAGAGCTTCAGCAGGGGTTTCTGGTTATCCATGGGTAATATACGTTGGCACATTATTATGGCAGCCTCATTCCACCTAAGGTCCAATGGGAGGACACCAGCTTCAACTTCTGTGGCTTCTCTTTCTGCAGTAGTTAGTAGTCCCAGTGTGTCATGGTATTGTAGTCTATTATTAGACATTGTGGATGTTTCTGGAATATGGGGCTGACGCATGCTTGTATTATGTGGGTCAGACACTTGAATCTTTCTGGAAGGCTACTCTAAATTGTATCTAGGTCAGATGAGACGGTAATAATGTGTATTCTGGAAGCTTCTTGAATTGGTAGAATGACCTTGAATGCCTCATAGAGTATAAATAGCGCTTAGTCAGTCATTCCGCAGGGAATTCAAACTGGCTTTTATGTGGGTCTGTTATACTGTTTTACTATCTGGATTTTACCTTTGCCTGTAACTACGGACTGCTGGAATATTTACTCCTGTGCATTGACTGTTGGTTGCTGCATGGTCTACGCTATTTGTTGATGGCTATCGGATATTGGACATTTACTGGGACTGTGTACAACTGAGCAGTGTAGGATTACCATTATACAGAAGAGTGATATGTGCGCGTCAACTAGGACGGTAGAGTATACACCGGTATAGCATTGAACGGTAAGACTATATTTCACACATTTATTTGTTGTATTAATCTTACTTAAATTGTATATGATTTTAGTATTGTAAATAAATATTGGATTGTTAATCCTTGACTTCACACGTCTTTCTGTTAGGGTAAAAGCTGCCGTAACAGAAATTGGGGGCCTGGCGTCCAGGAGTATTTGTTTACATTATTGATCACCTGGCAGCTTTGCCACATAGTTCTTAATTGATACAGCTTTACAACATTGTCTAAATTTGTGAAGTCAGGGAGTACACTATCAGCATTGACCCAGCACAGTTTGCCTTAGAGCATAGTCAGGTGGTATTTAACGAACTACGCAAAGAGGATTTGTTCGCGCTGGGTAAATTCCTACAAATTTAAGTTTAAACATCTTGGAGAAAGCAAGAAATTAAGAAACTCACTATTAAACATTTTCTTAGCAAACAACTTTGGGATGAAAGTGATTTTGATTTAACTGAGGAAACAGCTGATGATTTGGAAATAAGGAAATTAGAATTGCAAAATCACCTGGAAATAATGAAATTAGAATTAGAAAAAGAGGAAAGAGAAAGAGAGAAAGAAAGACAGTTTCAGTTAGAGAGAGAAAAGTTGGAAAAAGACAGAAAATTAGAGAGAGAAAAGTTAGGAAAAGAGGAAAGAGAGAAAGAAAGAGCCTTAGAGAGAGAAAAGGAAGAAAAACAGTTTCAGTTAGAAATGAAGCATATCGAATTACAGTCGCAAACAAGTCCTCCTGCACATGCACCGTTCAATCACAATCAGAATTTGATGCGGCTCGTCAAATACGTCTCGTCCCACCATTTCAGGAAAAAGAAGCTGATAAATATTTTCTGCATTTTGAGAAAATTGCTGAAAATTTAAAATGGGCAAAAGAAAACTGGAGTTCACTTCTTCAAAGTGTTTTGATCGGAAAGGCAAGGGACATTTACATTCAATTGACGGTAGAGCAAGCATCAAATTATGATATAGTGAAGGATTTAATCCTTAAAGGTCATGAATTAGTTTCTGAAGCCTATAGACAAAAGTTTCGTAGTTGTGAAAAAGAAAACTCTCAGACTCATGTAGAATTTGCTCGTTCAATAGAACAGTTAAAAGAACAGGTGGTTTTCCTCGGTTAAAATTGACAACAATTTTGAAAGCCTTAGACAGCTTATGCTGGTAGAGGAATTTAAAAGGTGTATCCATGGTCATATTAGAACATTTCTTGATGAAAAGAATGCCAACACTTTAGATCAGGCAGCACGTTTTGCTGACGAATACGCTCTGACACACAAATTATCATTTGTCAATGCTGTTAAGCCAACTTCATTCCAGTCTAATCTCTCAGGTAACAACCCCAGTTCTTTCTCAGGGCCTAAAACTTTTAACCCCAGTTACAAATGTCAAAGGTCAAACACAAACTTTCAGTCACCCACTTTTAACACTCAAAATAAAACTCCCGTTTGCAATTATTGTAAGAATGAAGGTAATTTAATGGCTAATTGTTAAGGCTGCCGCTACGCGTGCAGCCTTATTGGATCAGCTTGGTCTCATGGGGGCCCAAATCGCTTTGTCCGCAAGATTGCGAAAAAACAAAGCAGAGTTGAGACTTACCGTCACAGGGCCAAATGTGGAGAAGATATTGAACTAGAAATTCGTAACAATTTGAGCTGTCTCAGATAAAGTCTGTCTTTCAAGCCCAAATTGTTCATCTAAAATTCTGAACCGGAAGTTTGGAAAAAAAATCCAAAACGAAGAACTGCGCGGAAACGTCTTTGCGCATACTGCAAAATGGGCTCTCGCGAGACTTTTACGAGAGCTGCTTGGAATTGATCTCCCTTTATGTAATTGATCTGCTCGTTGAGGGCGCTGTGGTAAGCGAATATAGAACTTTGCTTGAAAGGCAAAACTAATGGATGAATGAAAAGAACTGCACTAGATTGACTGCCACGATCTGGCGCATTCAGCCTGTATTTCTATCGACTGTTCTTGCCTGGCAACATCAATTCGATAACTAAACCAGAACAAGGGGAGTGATCGTTTTATTGCGGAGAATAAAAGCTGAATAAAACTTTGTCACTGAGTATTTTAATCGGAAGAAAATCGTGCTTGCCAACACGGGCAGCTAACACATGAACATGAACGTTGCGTTGCCCGTGCCGATTTTGACTTGCTCCAGATATGCTAACGTAGCACTCGCGAGTTGATCTAATAATGAAGACAACAACAACAACAATTATTTTGCTTGATTATTTGTCACGATAATTCAACATTTTCATTTGGGAACTCGACTTATCTCTTGAAGAATTCAATATTTATCCATTAAACACATTTTTTTGCGCGTGTTTGGCGCATTCCATCGATAAAAAGCCCAATTGTTTGGGGCAAAACTCAATTTCAAAATTTCTCAAAAATTCAATTCTTCAAATTCAAGTTTATAATCTGGGTTACCTAGATGAAAAAGTGGCTAAAACCCCCATGCTGATATTTAAGAAAATATCGTTCCAACAAATTTAATCTCATAATTGAATATTTTGTTGACATGTTACACTGAACTCCCTAATAGTGGAACAGAGAAATGAGCCCACCGAATCAACATCCATCTTAGCTTGCTAAGGGCATTTCACGTTTCACTTACCACTGCCCTTAGCTTATCGCTATGATTCGGCATGTATTCCACACGGTGCCACCTATCAGCCGCAAAGGACATATTTCTGGAGGGACATAATCCTGTTCGAAAGTTGTTCCTGAAGCCTCAAGTCACATGACCGCCGCATTTGAACGATCCATTGAAATTATCTGTATTTAAATATCTTGACCTGGGCATCTCAGAAATGTCAGTCTCACTTCAGTGCAGAGGCGCAAGACCAGGGGGATTCTATGCGAGACAAAAACGAAGTTGTGCGAATCAACTATTTCAGTTCTCACTCTAATGGCGCATGCTTCTTTGCTTTTCTTAAGAGAAATCATATTACAAACGACCTTACCTATTTCAAAAAAATAAAATCGGCGACAGTTCACAGGAAAATGATATGCTTTTTATTTTGTGATAGGGGCATTTCGAGGCCCACCAAGGGATCATTTCAGTCGATGGCTTTCTGGAGGTGTGTCTTTGTTTTATGAATGTCATTGCGCCGTTGTCGGATCTCACGGGACCAATCGGAGGTGACCAATTGGGAAATGCCCTAATATATTCAGATATCACCCATTACTGCATGGCTATGAGCAGAAGTTTCTACGTATGATCGTGCCATGCGTTAGGATGATGATCAACACCATGAAGTGAGGACATTGATCTTGGCAATGCAGAGCTAGAGGAAGGAGATAAATCTGTCAGTGTCTTCAACGTCTCCCGATAGAGAGAGAGAAAAAAAAACCGTGTGTTCAAATTCTACAATGCCTGAAAAAATGGAGAAACTAGTTGGAATACATGACAGTATGGTGATAAAAAAATGTTTCAGTAGGGGTGACAAGCTGAAGTACCAGGAAGACAAGTAAAAAAAATAGTTACTTCTGGACGGTAACTTTCAAAAACCTGAAAAGATTCTTTGCAAATTTGGTATGTGGATAACTTGCCACATGATATCACTCGAGATTGCTTTCCATGCTGGGTACCGAATGTTAACAGGTTCCAAACCAAATCAGTAGTTTCAACGTCAGGGGACTTCAGATGCTCTGGCTTTCATTAAAATTTTCTCTGAAGCATCAAATTAACATTCTCCCAACGTCAGAGTTTGTAACCTCCAATCCGTCGGTAAACAGGTATATATGACAAAAGGGGATATACAATCTGTTGCAATGAGAATGCAAATTAGTTAATGGAATAAATTATCAAATTATTGTATTTCGTACATTTCATCCTGTTATGACTGTCAAAGGTAACTAAAGCATTACACATAACACAACCAAAACACATGATCAAATTTTGGGAAATAGGAAATGTATTTCTAAAGATCACCGTCAAATATCAAAACCATGAAATCACACAGATAACGGCAGCCTTTCGAAGTCCACGAGTTCTAGTTCTAAATTGAAAAGAAAACAACAAGATTAAGCCTATCAAAAGCCCAGTGGTTTCCTGACTTCAAGATCTATACCCAAGCAGGGTGGTGACGTTCATAGTGTATATAACGTTAAGATGGACAGAGGCACTGTTCCTATTAGTTCTATCAAGGATAAGGTGGACCGCTTTTCAAATCCTGTTATGGAGATTTTTGAACCATTTATCCACCATGGTTTTGTGATTTGTCCAATGCTACTCCTGTGAAGATTTTGCGAGACACGGGCGCGTCTCAGTCTCTTTTGTTGGCAGATACTTTGCCGTTTTCTGACTCTTCATCTGCAGGCAGTGATGTCCTGATTAAAGGGGTAGATTCTGTAAATTATACACCCGTTCCGTTTCATAACGTTCATCTGTCTTCCGACTTGATTTCTGGGCCTGTTACGGTGGGTATTAAAGGTAGTTTACCATTTGAGGGTGTTCAATTACTTCTTGGAAATGATCTTGCGGGAGAACCCGATTGTAACTGACAAGCCTTGTTAGGATCAGATCCATGATCCAGTTGAAGACGAAATTCAAAGTTTGTATCCTGCTTGTGCAGTTACTAGAGCCATGAGTAAATTGACGGAGGAGTCTGACAAGTCACTTAAAAATGACGTCATCAATGACGTTTGTTTGGCCGACACTTTCGTGTGTTTAAATGACGAGGCTGACAAGACACATTTTGATAGCAAACTGGAATGTTCTAATGAAAAAATTTCAAAATCACGGCTGGTTAATGAGCAGCATAGTGACAAGGACATTTCCAAGTTGTTTGACAGGGCAGTAGATGAGTGTGATGTAACTCAAGAGCCTGTGTGTTACTTTTGTAAGAATGGTGGTTTTATGCGCAAATGGCGGCCGCCAGATGTGTCACCTGGTGATGAGTGGACAGTTAAGTATCAGATTGTAGTACCAAATTCATATCGTTCAGATATCCACAGATTAGCCCATGAAACACCTCTTTCAGGCCATTTAGGTGTTAACAAAACATACTACAAAATTCTAAATCACTTCTATTGGCCAAATTCGTCGAAAGATGTTACGGACTTTTGTAGGTCATGACACACATGTCAAATGGTAGGAAAACCAAACCAAATCATACGAAAGGCCCCTCTACAACCAGTCCCTGCATTTGAGAAAGCATTTAGTGGTGTGATTATAGATTGTGTTGGTCCATTACCAAAAACAAAGTCAGGCAATCAATACATGTTAACAGTCATGTGTGCTTCAACCGGATTCCCTGAGGTTATTCCTTTACGGAATATTAAGACAACAACTATTGTTAAGGCCTTAGTTAAGTTTTTCACACTTGTCGGCCTACCCCAGTCCGTTCAGTCTGATCAGGAATCTAATTTCATGTCACACATTTTTGGCCCACCGTCAGCCAGTCAGTCCGTCGTCCGTCCATAAACAATTCTTGTTACCGCGATTTCTCAGGTACTACTGCGTGGATCTTTCTGAAATTTGGTACACAGGTTCCCCTTGGGGTCTAATTGTGCAGCATACCTTTTCTGGTCGGATTCAAAAATCCAATATGGCCACCAGGCAGCCATCTTGGATTTCCCCATGAGACTTTGTTATCGTAATTTCTCAGGAACTACTGCATGGATCTTTCTCAAATTTGGTACACAGGTTCCCCTTGGGGTCTAGTTGTGCAAGATACCTTTTCTGGTCTGATTCGAAAATCCAGTATGACCACCAGGCAGCCATCTTGGATTTCCCCATGAAACCTTGTTATCGCAATTTCTCAGAAACTACTGCATGGATCTTTCTCAAATTTGGTACACAGGTTCCACTCCAGGTTTAGTTGTGCAAGATACCTTTTGTGGTCCGATTCGAAAATCCAATATGGCTACCAGGCAGCCATCTTGGATTTCCCCATGAAACCTTCTTATCTCGATTTCCCAGGAAGTACTGCATGGATCTTTCTCAAATTTGGTACACAGGCTCCCCTTGGAGTCTAGTAGTGCAAGATACCTTTTCTGGTCCGATTCGAAAGTCGAATATGGCCACAAGGCGGCCACCTTGGATTTCCCCATGAAACCTTCTTATCTCGATTTCTCAGGAGCTACTGCATGGATCTTTCTCAAATTTGGTACACATGTTCCCTTAGGGTCTAGTTGTGTCAGCTACCTTTACTGGTGCGATTCGAAAATCCAATATGGCCACCAGGCAGCCATCTTCGATTCCCCTATGAAACTTTATCGTCATTTCTCAGGAAGTACTGCAGGGATCTTTCTCAAATTTGGTACACAGGTTCCCCTTGGGGTCTAGTTGTGCAAATACCTTTTCTGGTCCGATTCGAAAATCCAATATGGCCACCAGGCAGCCATCTTGGATTTCTCCATGAAACTTTGTTATCGTCATTTCTCAGGAAGTACTGCATAGATCTTCTCAAATTTGGTACACAGGTTCTCCTTAGGGTCTGATTGTGCAAGATACCTTTTTCGGTCCGAACCGAAAATCCAATATGGCCACCAGGCGCCCATCTTGGATTTCCCAATGAAACTTTGTTATCGTGATTTCTCAAGAAGTACTGCATGGATCTTCCTCAAATTTGGTACACAGATTCCCCTTGTTGCCCAGTTGTGCAAGATACCTTTCTGGTCCGATTCGTGCATCCAATATGGCCACCAGGTGGCCATCTTGAATTTCCCCTTGAAACGTAGTTATCGTGAATTCTCAGGAAATATTTCATGGATCTTTCTGAAATTTGGGACACAGGTCCCACATGGGCCCTAGTTGTGCAAGACACCGTTTTGATCCGATTCGAAAATCCAAGTTATGCTTCAAATTAATACGGTATTCCCGAGTAGTGACGTTGCATCACAAGAGTTCCCCTTGGGGTCTAATTGAGCAGCATACCATTTCTGGTCGGATTCGAACATCCAATATGGCCACCAGGCAGCCATCTTGGATTTCCCCATGAAACTTTGTTATCATGATTTCTCAGGAACTACTCCATGGATCTTTCTCAAATTTGGTACACAGGTTCCCCTTGGGGTCTAGTTGTGCAAGATACCTTTTCTGGTCCGATTCGAAAATCCAATATGACCACCAGGCAGCCATCTTGGATTTCCCCATGAAACCTTGTTATCACAATTTCTCAGGAACTGCTGCATGGATCTTTCTCAAATTTGGTACACAGGTTCCACTCCAGGTCTAGTTGTGCAAGATACCTTTTCTGCTCCGATTCGGAAATCCAATATGACCCTTAGGCAGCCATCTTGGATTTCCCCATGAAACATTGTTATCGTCATTTCCCAGGAAGTACTGCATGGATCTTTCTCAAATTTGGTACACAGGTTCCCCTTGTGGTCTAGTTGTGCAAGATACCTTTTCTGGTCCGATTCGAAAATCGAATATGGCCACAAGGCGGCCATCTTGGATTTCCCCATGAAACCTTCTTATCGCGATTTCTCAGGAGCTACTGCATGGATCTTTCTCAAATTTGGCACACATGTTCCCTTGGGGTCTAGTTGTGCAAGATACCTTTACTGGTGCGATTCGAAATCGAATATGGCCACCAGGCAGCCATCTTCGATTCCCCCATGAAACTTTATCGTCATTTCTCAGGAAGTACTGCATGGATCTATCTCAAATTTGGTACACAGGTTCCCCTTGGAGTCTAGTTGTGCAAATACCTTTTCTGGTCCGATTCGAAAATCCAATATGGCCACCAGGCAGCCATCTTCGATTCCCCTATGAAACTTTATCGTCATTTCTCAGGAAATACTGCATGGATCTTTCTCAAATTTGGTACACAGGTTCCCCTTGGGGTGTAGTTGTGCAAATACCTTTTCTGGTCCGATTCGAAAATCCAATGTGGCCACCAGGCAGCCATCTTGGAGTTCTCCATGAAACTTTGTTATCGTCATTTCTCAGGAAGTACTACATAGGTCTTCTCAAATTTGGTACACGGGTTCTCCTTAGGGTCTGATTGTGCAAGATACCTTTTTCGGTCCGAATCGAAAATCCAATATGGCCACCAGGCGCCCATCTTGGATTTCCCAATGAAACTTTGTTATCGTGATTTCTCAAGAAGTACTGCATGGATCTTCCTCAAATTTGGTACACAGATTCCCCTTGTTGCCCAGTTGTGCAAGATACATTTTCTGGTCCGATTCGAACATCCAATATGGCCACCAGGTGGCCTTCTTGAATTTCCCCTTGAAACGTAGTTATCGTGAATTCTCAGGAAATATTTCATGGATCTTTCTGTGCAAGATACCTTTTTGATCCGATTCGAAAATCCAAGTTATGCTTCAAATTAATACGGTATTCCCGAGTAGTGACGTTGCATCACAAGAGTCGGCGGATCAAACGGTGGGGCATGTTCTATATATTGACTATGGAGAATATCCATACCTTCACCTTCCATATCAAGGAGTTCAAATAATTCAGAATTAAAATGTATTTCTTCAAATTTTAAATCAGTTTTCTTTAGTCCATTCAGTTGCAAGTGAACTTCCCCACCCTTTCGTCTGCCGGCGGGTCGGCTACATGAAGGGACGTCACTCTTGTGACACAACGTCACAATTCGACAACTGTAGACTACTGCATGTTTCGATCCAAGGGAGATAATCAGGATCCCTTCAGTATCAAGTATTGTACCATCTTACTATTTTCGAGCATGGTATCTTAAAAGAGATATCTCAAACTAGCCCAGTAAACAGGAGAGAATTAGCATTCGTTCCTAATTATAAAATCTTAAGTATGTTTCATAGCTCATGCCAAAGTCTCAAAGAGATTTGTCTTCGCTTCCAGTACCCAATGATGACACGTGCAAAAAAAAAAAAAAAAAAAATACTACAAAACGAAGACGAATGATCTTCCGTACATATACATTCACTTTCAGACTAACTTTGCTCATTTCTCTTGTACTATAACAACCGACGTAAGAACAGTTTCTAGAAATCTTGAAACTCCTGAAACTTAGAAAGATTATATCTTGGTGTTTTCCAGTGTGCCTTTTACGATCTTTTTCGCTCAGATTCGAAATTCTGTAAACAAAATTACAAATCATTCGTTCGTTCTTAGTAACAATGGACAAAAAGATCCTCTTGTTATTAGCTTACAATTATCGGACAATGGTGGGTGCCAAGATCCTTCAGGATCTCTCGTTCAACAAGTCACGCATGAAATGGGAATAAAGCAGTACAAATCATCTGCATACCACTCAGAAAGCCAAGGCGCATTAGAAAGATTTCACCAGACATTAAAGAAAATGATTAGGACTTATTGTTTTGACATTGAGAAAGACTGGGATGAAGTTAAACATTCGTTATTGTTTGCTGTTAGAGAGTCTGTTCAAGATTCTTTAGGCTTCAGTCCATTTGAATGAGTCTTTGGTCATACATTTAGAGGACCACTTAAACTGCTAAAGGAAAAGTTCCTATACAGTGATCTTGACTCATGTAGTCGCTTACAATATGTGTCGGACTTTCGCACCAGGTTGACTAAAGCACGTGATTTGGCCATGTCCAAATTTAAAGTCAGCACAAAAATGTATGAAAATAACCTATGATAAACATGCCCTTAAACGAGGTTTCAAACCTGGTGAGAAGGTACTGGCTTTTCTGCCTATTCCTGGTAATCCACTTAAGGCTAGATATTATGGTCCTTATGTCATTGAAAAGAAATTAAGTGGCCTTAATTATGTAATTCTGACTCCTGACAGGCGTAAACACAAACAGTTATGTCATGTAAATATGTTAAAGTTATACATAGAGAGAGATAGCACTATCAGTACTGTACACCCTGTAAGTGTAGTTAGTTCTGACCCTGATAATAATAAAACGTGTGAGGAGCCCATGACAGCGGCGAAATTACAGAACTCTGGCATTCTACTTAATTTGGATTCCAAGTTGTGTCATCTCGAACCAGCGTGTCAGGAAGAACCTCGAACTTTACTCAATCAATTTGAGCATTTGTTTCCTGATATCCCCACGCGGACTGATAAAATTTCACATGACGTCAATGTCGGAGATTCTAATCCAGTGAAGCAGCACCCATATCGTTTGAATCCCATTAAACAAAACTATCTGAAAAAAGAGATTCAGTATTTATTGGACAATGACTCCATTGAACCAAGTAATAGTAACTGGAGTTCACCTTGTATCCTCGTTCCAAAGCCAGATGGCAGTTACAGGATGTGTACTGACTACAGAAAGGTGAACACATTGACCAAAACAGACACGTTGACGATTGCATTGATGAAGTGGGAAGTGCCAAGTTTTTGTCAAAACTTTGATCTTCTGAAAGGATTTTGGCAAGTTCCACTGACAGATCGTGCGAAGGAGATATCAGCATTCGTCACTTCGGAGGGTCTGTTCCAGTACCAAGTCATGCCATTTGAAATGAAAAATTCTCCAGCCTCTCATCAACCGTGTGACTTCTGGTTTGGAAGGATGTGAGACTTACATTGATGACGTCATTGTCTACAGCGATACATGGGAAGATCATCTACAGAGAATTCGCGCACTGTTCAATCGACTAAGTGACGCCAAACTGACAGTCAACCTTGGAAAAAGTGAATTTGGACATGCACGTGTGACATTCTTGGGTCATGTTGTCGGTCAGGGTCAGGTAAAATCTGTAGATGCTAAGGTTAGTGCTATCTCGTTATTTCCAAGACCAACATGTAAGAGACAACTGATGCGTTTCTTGGGTATGGCTGGTTACTACAGAAAATTTTGTCCAAATGTTTTAGATATTACTGAGCCTTTAACTCAACTCTTAAGACAAGGGGCAAGTTTTTTTTGGACCGATGAATGTGAATCAGCTTTTGAAAACCTGAAATCCATACTGAAGAGCGCGCCAGTTCTTTCAGCACCAGATTTTGATTAACCCTTTAAACTGGCTGTATATGCTAGTGATGTTGCTGCTGGTGCCGTTTTGTTACAAGAAGGTATAGATGGTGTAGATCACCCAATATGTTATTTTCACGTAAATTTGACAAACATCAGAGAAATTATTCTACAATTGAGAAAGAATGTTTGGCAATGATAATGGCTTTACAACATTTTGATGATTATGTTACTTCCTCGTCATTGCCAATTACTGTATTCAGTGATCACAATCCACTTGTTTTCATAAGTAAGATGAAAAACAAAAATCAAAGATTGTTGAGATGAAGTTTGATGTTACAAGAATACAATATTGAAATCAGACATATTAAGGGCAAGGACAATTTAATTGCTGATTGTAGGTCTCGCATATAATGTACATATGTATGTCAACATTTTTGCTGTTGCAATATAGATTTGCTTTTTTGCAATAATGTTTTGAATTGTCAAGAAAGTTCCAAGTTTGAAACTTTCTTTTTTTTCAGCGGGGGAGTGTCATGGTATTGTAGTCTATTATTAGGCATTGCAGGTGTTTCTGGAATATAGGGCTGACGCAAGCTTGTATTATGTGGGTCAGACACTTGGAGCTTTCTGAAAGGCTACTGTAAATTGTATCTAGGGCAGATGATACGGTAATAATGTGTATTCTAGAAGCTTCTTGAATTGGTAGAATGATCAGGAATGTCTCATAGAGTATAAATAGCGCTCAGCCAGTCAGCAGGCAATTCAAACTGGCTTTTATGTGGGTCTGTTATACTGTGTTACTATCTGGATTTTACCTTTGCCTGTAACTACGGACTGCTGGAATATTTACTCCTGTGTATTGACTGTTGGCTGCTGCATGGTCTACGCTATTTGTTGATGGCTATCGGATATTGGACATTTACTGGGACTGTGTACAACTGAGCAGTGTTGGATTACTATTATACAGAAGAGTTATTTGTGCGCGTTAACCAGGACTATATTTTACACATTTATTTGCTGTATTAATCTTACTTAAATTGTATATGATTTTAGTATTGTAAATAAATATTTGATTGTTAATCCTTGACTTCACACGTCTTTCTGTTACCCTTCCTCTGGATGGCATATAATTTGGCCTCGCAGGAGTCCTTCATGATGGACCACACTGGAGAGGCATACTTCAAGTGTGATCTCACCAGACTTTTGAAGAGCTGTAGGAACTGCTTTGTTGGGATGGACTGGAGACTTTGAAGATGCCGAAGGATACCCAGTGAACGACTTGCTTTCCTCCAAAATACTTCCGTGTTCTTTTCAAAATTTAATTGCTTGTCAATGTGCACGCCTAGTACTTTTGGGGCCATTGTCATTGGTAAAGGGCGGCCATCCACTTGAGCGGCGACGTTATCAACCATTTGGGCGGCGTCGTTTATTCCTCTCCAGAAGACGCGCAGCTCTGTTTTAGGAAGGCTTAGGTTTAACCTCCATCTTTTGCAGTTTTGCTTGACCATTGACTTGACTAGTCTTTTGTGTTAAATGCCGTCATTTTCACCTGACGACGATACAGCTCACCAACCCCCAGTATACGAGTTGTCAAAGCGAAACAGCTCACCAATTACCAATATACGAGTTGTCAGAGCATTTCCATCATAGCTCTCTAGATTTGTATCTATACCGCTTATGCCGGTGCTAGGGGCCGTGTGGTCATATCATCCAAGTTGCCACATGAACAGGTACAAGAAAAGCGTACCTGAGATACAACATATATCAAGAATCGTTAGATTCTTGGTATGTGCTTTAGAATAGGTTAACCGGAAGACTATACTGTGAAGTCATGTGGCTCTGTCAGTATGTCGGCACCTCTTCCCACTTCCCTTATATGTGTTGTAATTGAAACATCTTCAATAATTCTGTCGGCCAGGACCTGGAGATCACTTCCCGTCAAGTGAATTGTGCCATCATCTGCAAATTTAGTTGTTTTTCCCGCTGCTCCATCAAATATATCTCGAATGAAGAGGTTGAATCGAGGAGGTGCAATAACTGACCCTTGAGGTAATCCCAACATAGTCTGAAACTTAGGTCCTTCTTCGTTCGAGTGGATTCCACTTGCAGTTCGTCCAGACAGGAAGCTGTTTATCCATTGCCATATTTTCCCCTTGAAACCGATGTAGTTTCTCCAGAAGGCCTTTGCCTTTTCAAGATCAGTCATGACAGCAGTGGTCTAATTCTTGTTGTTGAAGCCCATTGTGGCAGACTGAACCAGCTGCAGGATCAATCTGTCTATGATACCAATCAGATTAAGAACCAACCGACAATGGTGTGACTGAATCTGACTATTCCTGTTCGGAATGAGGCAGAACTCCCGGAATTCCCGACACATCGTGCATAGTAGGACGATGGCATGGATTTCAATTTCAAGAATTAGGTCAAGATAAGAACCAATTCACGAACCACGCAAATCGTGCCATTGACAATCTGGCAATTAAAGTGTCGGGCGAATCGCTGCTTGGGGAGCGGGCTAAATCTTCCGCTTAATATTTTCATTATACTTGAGGCTAGGAAGCTGAAGATTATCACAGTATACCTATGAGACAAGCTCAAACGGACAATGTAAACGATTACACCACAATGATTTTGTGACCGCAAAAACTGCACAATAAATTACAAATTAATTATCCGACGTTAAATAAATAGTTTTGGGCACCATTTGCAGGAACGAGAAAATACTCTTATAACTGTCAAACAACAAATACTGGTAAAATAAGGAGAACCGTTGACATTAGAACCTTGATTTTTGGCATGAACGTGCATTACGGGACTGGTACCAGCAAGTTCTGAGCTGACCTACTTTTGGTGAAAATAAACATCCATAATATGGCTAAAATATTCGTCACATTTGGGTCCCCTAAACCATCATTAAGATGGCTGAATATTCACCACATTTGGGTCCCCTACACCATCCATAAGATGGCTGAATATCCACCACATTTGAGCCCCATACACCATCTATAAGGTGGCTAAAATAGCCTCAACACTTGGATCCCATACACCATCCTTAAGCTCACCTACTTTTGATGAAAATTTGACCTACTTAGGTGACCACCGTACTTCCTAGGCCCTGTGACGTTAGTCACACTCCCATGTGCATTTACCTATTCATTTTATACCTAAATCGATCTGCCTCACTCATTGTTAAATAGAAAACTATTGTAACGAAAGTGCGGAAATACAAGCGACCCCTTGGGTTCTCCTTGAATAAATCACGGCTGATGTGTGACATGTGACTACAGTTTAGAGCGAAAGTGACATTGTGTTTTCGTGTGCGGTTCACTTACCTGATTGAATTCAACGCTGTAACTTTCCTAGAATGAACTACAATGATCCAGGAGACAGACAGTGCCTCGACATCCGGGTGAAATTACCTCAAACGATCAGTTCAGACGGCGAAAGGACCATGGTAAAGCTGGCGCGCTTCGCTGCAAAGAGGGGATGTCATTCGGGCGGAATACGAAGTACATGTATGACTACGAACTTTGAGGTCGTCGTGTGAATCTACTGGAGAGAGTTGGAGGCTGCGATTTACCAGTTTGTTCCGTTATGAATTATGGTGTGTTGCTCCATAGTCATATTTTCCCAGCGAAGTACAGACAAACGAATCGGGGAGTGTTGCAAAATGACAGAAAAGAGGGCGCTGCTGTGTTGACGTATGTTTCTACCTTTATACGCAGAAGAGCGGTAGGGCTATATAAGACTTGTTCTCGTCTTCCTTTCCAACCTCCTCGATCCAGATAAGATGACAGGTTGAATCGAACTTCCTCGTTGGCCAAGATCAGTGCGCGAGTGCGTTCACGGTAGCCTGACAGTTTGTATTGTGGAACTTGCACACTCTCTTGTGGATCGGAAACATCCATCGGTAGTAGAAGTAGTAAAAACGTTACACTATTACTGACTCGACGTTAACTGCCTGCTGAAATGTCCACTTATTATCATATGTAATAAGTCCGACAGAGATTCTTTTTATTTCCAGTTTCTCGTCGTCCCTACTTATACCTTCATTTCCTAATTATCCGAAAGAACTACATGAACATTAGAGAGACAATTAATTTCTCTGTATTTGAAGAAGCAATGTATCTTTTCTATTCTCCCAATGTCAGAGCTTGTATATCTGACAGTGGGAGACAAACAATATCATGCCATGAGAATGAGCTTTTCCAGCGAAACCTAATTAACTAATGAACGAATTCCATTGCTGTCGTTGTTGTAATTGCTTTAGCCCATCCAACGTTTCATTTTCACAGGTCATTGTGATAGCTTGTCAATCACAGTTAATGTGACAACCACCGTACCAAAACACGACGTATTGCATATTAAAGGGTACAGCAAAGATCCGTGTAAGGCGAATATAAGTGGCAATCAGGCATCGCTGAAAATAAAGTATGCTGACTGTGGCCTGAAACAACCGCATGGCGTAAGTATTTTCTGCAGCTCCAGGTGTGACTCGACATAAATGTTCAAATTCGACATTTAGGTATATTCAGGGATTGACTGTGCGGGGGATGAACATAACACGCATATTGCCGAAACGCATACCAGTAACTTGGTAATCATTCTGAAAGCATTTTTATAGATTATTTGATCAGAAATATGACGGATGGAACGGAGAGTTAGCATATACCCCATGTCATCAAACCGGATGTAGTGTTGACCAAAACATGGTAGTTTGAGCATACCAGAATTGAAGTCGTCAATACAAACCTGTATCTAGCAAGTTAGATTGTAGAGACTTTACCTTATGGCAGTAAGGTTAACTGTTTTCCCTTCGCTTCACCAACAATTGATCTATACTGAGAGTTCATTACAATTGATTGATCACAATTACTGCATTTCAATCATTTTCCATTCACCGCAATGTCATCCACCATGTAGATTCAATGTGTTATGTACCATCTAATGCCCGGACACGGGCATGAGGAACAACTGATTGAGTAACTGGTATTGTATCGGATCGAAGCTTCAAAATCTCGAGTTTTTTTTTGTCTTATACCAGAGTACACAGTCAACCCTACAAGTTGGGGGAATAAGAAATATGAAAATTAGTGCATTGTCTCAGCGGGGTTCTTATCCAGCTGCGAACAGGGGATTAGCGTGGCTCAAGCGGTCTAACACAGTGCTGATCGGTTTTTGGCCGTTTTCTCCGTTTAGTTTTTCGCCAAAAAGTGGTTCTTCCCGTTCTAATTTTTCTCTTGTTTGGTGTACAAACATGAACTTTGGACGCAATATTCCAATCATGTAGATCTTCAAAAGATTGCCTCAAATTTGATAAGTTCGGCCCTATTCATGAATTATTCATAATTAGTGGAGAGGGGTAGAGTTTTTATAGATTTTTTTAATCTTTCAACTTCTAGGCCCTAACTAAAAAAAGTGAGTCAACCTAGTTTATTCAAATGGTAAAGTTCATTTTTCCAAAAAAAGCAAGTTTGATGAAAACCGAGAGATATATACGCGCGTGATTGAGGACTATATTTTTCTAAAAGACATCATTTATCTTTAAATGAATCGATTCTTGTAATAAATTCGGTTAAGTTATTCATTTATCTAAATTCCTTGAATCAAGGGCTCTCAGAAAATGTATAGTTTGTATGAATACAAAAAAAGCACTTCCCCGTAATTAAGCAAAATTGTGAAACGTACACGTACGCAACTGGTACCCGATACAGTAAATTTAGGAGTCTTCTTAGTTACCTTCACATATTAGAAGAACTTTTTCTTTCAACCAACGGTACTAGAGTGGAAGGAACATATCCTATTTATCATCTAACAATGTACTCTAACATACGGTATACTTCCGTGCAATGATAAAATAACCTTTCATAGGTCACACAGAGAAACGAAAATACGAACAGATAATCATGGCAAGCTGGGACATATCTTCTACTGCACTCCAGTCGCAAATTTTTCTCATGTTTTGGTTAGCCTGCACTTTAGGAAATACATTTTGGATGACAAAGATTTCTGAGTAACCCGTTTATTTCACGTAACATTCAATACCTTTGTCCATGTTACACGAGTATAGGATAAAGCAATGGACCATTTTCAGAGTGAAATAACCTTACGTGTGACATTAAACAAACCCCACCCGTCCTCCCCGCCTTCAAATATGGGTTTACGGCATGACATCTTGCTTTTCAGTTGGTATCTACTTTGGTAAGATTCATTGGGGGACACTTGTGAAACTGCCCAAACCCTTTAGCGGCAGCACTACGTTTATTCATTGCTTGATATTGCGTATCCTTTCTGGGTATGCTTGCATGTTGCGGAATTTTATTGACATTGCTAGTCCCTATATTCATGAAATCTAATATTTTTTCTTTTTCTTCACCAGGAGACACCAGTGAACTTCTCTGTTGTTTTGGCGCACTCTACTGCATTTTTCTTAGAATCGGACAATCTATACCACATTCTATGTTATGATGACCTAACCAACGGATCGGCGACGTTTACGCCAAAAGCACAAGTTTCCGTTATTTAGTAAGTACATTAACTAACCAAAGCAATGTGCTATTTATTCAAGACAAGTGTAACGAGATTTTGTTTAGTTTATCCGAAGTGTGGGTCGGTGCAGACCCTTGAATCGATCAACCTGGAATTTGATACTGACTCTAGGTAAATTGGTGATAAACTTGTGTCGTATGTTGAATGAATTCTATAGTACCTGTACAAAGCAAGTACGAATATTTGGACCCTGTATAACAGTTTCTTACACGAATGCGTGTTGTACCGGTGCACGACGAGAAATTGATAGTCTAGCATATTAGTCAGGTGTCCAACACCGAAAAATTGGTCAACCCGCGAAGTGGCGCAGAAATACGATTTTTTGTCGTTAAATAAAGATAATTGACAACTGATAAGTCAAAAACAGAAACAGCCATCTGATCCGCATTCCATATATGGCCAATTGAGCTTCCTGAAGGACATAACTCACCTGTGTTCTGCTGAATCGAAACTTGCATGTACTTCCGACCCGCTGTTCGGCAACAAACAAACAAACAAAGAATTTTCTCCATGATGATTCTGTGGATTGGGCTATCAATGAACTATGATGCAGACCTAAACGTTTCTCCATGATCGCTGCCATGTTGGCCATATTTCAGACAGGTTTGTGACAAGAACGTTGAGAGGGCATGTTATATAGAATTTGACATGTCTCTTCTTAGTTCCATAGGGAACTTACCGTTGTTAAGCAACATGTTGACCACATCCGTTTGATAAGTCGACTAATGCAAGAGATGTTTTGTTGCGGACGAACTTGCGTTCAATAAATATTTCCTCGCTTAGGCCGTTTTCTATATGTGGCGGTCACATGGTAGGATTCTGCTGGTAGGCTGTTAGTCCCCTAGGTCCGTCCTCTGTACATGTCCTTCGACAAATATAGGTATATTGTAGTGGTGGGAAATTTAAGCTGTACGACGTCGGGCATTACAGGTTAGTTGTTTATGTATTCTTGCATTTACCATGTTTCCCCCATGTTGAGCTGTTTACTCCATCAGATGTCATCGATGCTCATTCATTAACATCAGATGTGTTACTTGTTTGAGCTGATCTGTCACCACAGCTCCCGAGCTAGCGTATCTAACTCCGCTCAAGCCGGTGCGAGGGGCAGTGTGGATGCCTCGAAATCTCCACATGCACAGATGCAATAAAAGCGCGGCTGAGATACTAAGGCTATCCACCGTATTCTTGGATCTGAATGTGAGGTACCGAGGGAAGCTCACCTGGGGTGTCAGATGGTTGCTCTTTAGTCGCCTGGCGTCAATCTTTCCCACCTCTTGCATATCGCTCCAGCATAGTTTATCATTTTCGAACAGATGATTTGATAGGCCTATTACATCATCGCTCTGAATTATTTGTATTTTATACCGCTCAAGCCGGTTCTAGGGGCCGTGTGGTCGTGTCATTCAATATGTCCACCTGAACATCTACAATAGAAGAGTGGCTGGAATACAAATCATCACATGGGTGACTTTCGTTCTTGTGATGTGTTTAGAAATATGCATTCAGTATATTTGTTTGTGGGGTGATACGACTCCTTGTCAGTAATCCGGCATCGTTTTCCACCACCTTTTAATGTTGTGTTTAGTTGACTCAAAATACCTTTCATTCCCTCTCTGTAAATATACGAAGGTATGTCATAACCGGAACATCCTTTGGTGCACAGGTACGTTGGAATATTTATTTTTATAGAAGAAAATAGAAGGTACTTTCGCCTCACAATGAGCGATTTTGCACGAACATACACTATTTCACGACCCTATATTATTCGAGAATAATGCAATTCGGTGACTTGCAATTATTGCATAAATAATACATACACTTGTATACACTTGCAGTTGTACAGATTTTACAGCAATCGACAGAAATATTCATAAAAAGGAGCCGAATAATTGTTTAAGGGTACGCCATTTTCGTACTTAAAACAGCTCGTTATTGATTTGTTATATAAATCAACTGACTTACTGTTAACTAAAAGGAATAACGTTGTCCATCCGAAATATCGATCAATAAGTCAAATGGTTCATTTCTGTGTATTTTAATTGTTGCGAACTGTCGCACGAAAAGTTCTTTCGGTTAATAACGCGGAAATTCTTTCATAGACGACGGCTGATCACTGAATGTCGAATCTGACGCCTGTAATTGCAGTTACGATGAATTGTAACCAAAAACTGCTTTTGAACAAATATTCTCCCAAGAATGACTTTGTGTACCTATGTCTCCAAATTATATTCTCTTCTATCCATGAAAAACTCTCGGATTTAATACGAAATTCTTTCAGTACACAGTCATATACCTGTTATTTTGTTCTTATTGTCATATGTCTTTGGCAATTATGTTTGAATTACAAAGTTTAGTCTGTTGCAGTTCACTAGAAATCACAAGTCACAAACCACAAAAAACAAATCAATATTACTACTTCGGCTGAGCTGAGCACATCTTTGGAAAACTGTATTCTCTGACATTCGCCATCACAAATGACCCATCACGTCGGCGTAGACTGGATTTTGTGCTCAAACGGCACACAATCCCTTTCATGTTTACGTTTATAAGACGACCAGAAATAAGTTCATTCCGTCCTACAAAATGAAGGCGAATCTGAAAGGCTGACAATCAAAATGGCCCAAATATTTTTCCCAATAAAATTTGGAAAAGTTGATTTATATAATTAAATATTATAGAAACATTTTGAAATTATTCGGAAGTTCTTCATTGGTAAAAACATTCTGTACATATAGACGAGGGCAACGACACAAAAAACGCATAAAAAGTTTAGATTGTATGTTTTGTTACAAATTGGTATGCATGCTAAATTAGTTCGTTGTGTGATAGTGATCAAGGTAGGATATTAGAGATTTAAGATCATTTTGGGGTAAATTTTTGTGTCAAATGAGGTCAAAAATGGATAAACATCGGTCATAACTTAACATCCAGCTTAACCCTACCTGGCCTGGGGGGGGCACTTTCCGCCCCCCCTGTTGGTTTTTTGCTTGTATCTCCGGAACGACAAAAAATCGAGAGCTGAAACTCCGTGACTTTTTCGATTATCATATTGGGGTCATTTTGAGCCTATTTGCATGACCCCCGAGCAAAGGATCATGAGTAAATTCAAAATGGCGGCCTTGTGGGGGTACCAGAAAAGTGATGTTTTCGCCATATTTCTTCAAAAATCACGCAAAAATTCAGCAAGTTGATTCAACGCGATTCGATGCATTTTTCTGAAACATATGTCTTAGCATCACCAAAAAACACCCCCTGATTTGTTCCCCCTCCCTCCCTTCCCCCATTAACCCTACCAGGCCTGGGGGAGGGGGGCCAAAATGCCCTCCTACCAAACTGTCTGCGATATCTCCGAAACACCCAAAAATGGAGAGCTGAAACATTCGTGACATTATAGGGTATCGTCTTGGGGTCATTTTGAGCCTATTTGCATAACCCCAGGAGCAGAGGATCATGGATAAATTCAAACTGGCGGCCATGTGGGGTACCAGAAAAAGTTATGCTTTCATCATATTTCTTCAAAAAATTTGCTTTTATCTACGGAAAAGTGGGTAAAACTTATTTTATTTCATATCAGATTATTATTTACCAATTTATCATGCAGTTTTTGCGAAGAAAAAACAAAAATAAAAAAAATCGACGATTTTGACCGAAAATCGTCCAAAAATGCTCTTTTTGAAAATGACGTCACAGTGACGTCATTATGACGGCCATCTTGGATTTTTTTACATTTTCTGGTAGAGCTTGACCCAAAGATATAGTGTGGTAAGTTTCAGCCCTCTAGCCTTAGCGATAGCGAAAATATATAGGGGGGGGCACTTTCCGCCCCCCCCCCCAGACTCCGATACACCCCAAATCGTCCAGGCCAGATAGGGTTAATAATTGTTACGCGTGGGTGTCGAAGCTGAATAAATTGTATGTAATTAGTTCATGGTAGGCATAGATAACATGTTAATTAGCAAATCAAGGTGATTCTGGGGTTACTTTTGAGGTCAGGTGAGGTCGAAAAAGGATAAAATCGGTTATAACCTAATGTCCTAATGTCACGCTGTATTAGCTTGAATACCAAGGTAGTCATATATAACAGGTTCATTACTACAATCAACGTCATTTTAGGGTCACTTTTGTGTCAAATGAGGTCAATAATTGGTAAAATCGGCTATAAATTAATATCCACAGTACTGATTGTTACGAATGAGTATCCAGGCTTAATTAGTTGTAAGTAATATATGGTTGAAGATGGGTATAGTAACTATTATGTTGTCTGTGGAGAATTATGCAAAGAAACTCAACAATTGACATAAGATGACCAGCTATAGTGGGAATCAGCTCAGTTCTATCAAATGTCTGCTTCGAGCTTAAAAAGATCCCTTTGAATTTGACGAATACCAAGTTGAGCAGGAGTTCGGATGAAATATGTCCACCGTCTTGGATTCGTCCTTTATTTTTCTATCAGATGATTATACAACTAAGAGCCAAACAAGGCCCATAAATAGACAGATCGATCTATTTTGTGAGTAGGCTTGGCTTTGAGAAATTGCTACAATAGTTTGAATTATACGAGCAAAATGAAAATTTGAGTCTCAGATGAACCCAGATAGTCACCATTTTGAACAATTGCATGTATTCTCAGCTGAAGATTATGCCAACAGAATAAAATGGGCATAATGTGATACTCTATATTGTTATTCTGATCAATTTAAACAAGTTTGTACCTCGACTAAAAATAATGTCATGCATTATAAGAGTAACATGAAAAAAAATCACGAAAGTTCACCATTTTGAATTTATCCATCATTTTTAATCTGAAGACTAAGCAAATAGATCCAAAACGGGCACAGGGTATTTGGCTACGATGTGAGACCCTTCAGTTTTGAAAACTTGCACAAGCAAGTAAGAATAATGCCTTGATCTATACGAGCAACATGGAAAGCAGGATTTTCAAATGACGCACACATGGCTGTCATTTTGAATTTGACCATCATAATGTGGCATTCATATAGATTCAATACGAGCGTAAGATGTTAGGCTATACTTAGAGATCCCTCTGGCTTGATAAATTTACACAATGAGCGAAGAATTATGCCTTTAGCTGTACGAGCAACATGAAAAAGTATGATTTTCAGATGACCCCACATGGGCGTCATTTTGTATTTGACCTTTAAATCTTGATCTTATGGATATCTATGAAGATCCAGAATGGGCGTAAAATGTTAGATTATCCTAAGAGATCCATCGGTTTTGATAAATTGGCACAATGATCTAAAAAGAATGCCTTGAACTACACAAGCAACATGAGAAAGCAGGATTTTCAGATGGCCCCATATGGCTGCCATTTTGAATTTGATCATCCAAAAATGTTCGGCTATGATCAGAGATCTCTCCGTTTTGAAACATTTGCACACTGAGCTAAATATAATGCATTGAACCATATGAGCAACATGAAAAAGTATGGTTTTCAGATGACCCCATATGGGAGCATTTTGAATTTGATCAGCAAATCTTGATCTTAGGGATATGTAAACAGATTCGAAAAGGGTGTATGATGTTCGACTATGACCAGACATCTCGCGGTTTTTATAAATTTGCACAATGAATAGTGCCTTGAACTACAGGAACTTCATGAAAAAGTGCGATTTTCAGATTTTCACATGTCCGCCATTTTGAATTAAACCATCACATTTTAAGCTGATAATTACGCAAAATATGAGTAAGGTGTTAGGCTTTGATGGGCGATCCATTGGTGTTAACAGATCTACACAATGAGTTAAGAATAATGCCTGATAAAGCGCGATTGATGGGTGATCCCACATAAGCGTCATTTTGAATTAACGCATGATAATCACTAGAATTATAGAAATGGGATAAAAAAATAACCCAATATAATATTCCAAAAAATCGGAAAGTCTTGGCTCTCGATTTTCAATCATTCCGGTGATACCGCGAAAAGTTCAAAAGGGCGCTAAATTTCCAAACCCTCTATCACCCAGGTCAGAAAGGATTAACTCAAATTATTTCAAACTAAGGGAAGAAAACTTGGAACCATCAATTTTCTGAATCGGGAAGGTCCAGTCTATAAGAAAGTGCATGTTGCCAGTAGTTCACGAACAAAAAATGCTTAAAGACATATGATACAACACTACTTATATCTTAAATTTACCCCGAATAAATACTTCAGAGTTCTTTTATAAAGAATGGCATACAAAAAAAGCTTTAAAGATTTTTTAGGCTGTATGCAGGGGTGAGTGAGTGAGTGAATAGAATTTAACGTCGCTATCAACAATATTTCAGTATATCGCGACGAATCAACTAAGCACCACCCAGTCAAGTTGCATTCCTGCTACTTCAAAGAAGAAATCTTTGAAGCAGCATGCAACCAGACACCCTCCATCCATCCTATAAAACTCTGAGGACATCACACAAGACACAGATAGGACGCTTACATGGTACAATAAAGACAAGTGATATTACAGAGCTAGACATCACATTATCAAGTTTTTGTTGCTTCTCAGCAAAATGCATTGAAGCATCGGATTTGACCTCGAAATTGCCAAAGTTGTCTTGGTATCCACCCATTCCTTGAGCCATACTGCATACAAAAGTAATTAACAAACAGCACAATATATATGAAACAAAGTAGTATTTTCCCTCATTTTATGACCTCATTTAACCGCTAAAGTGATCCTAAAATACTTCAAGTTCAATAATTAACGTGCTAGCCATACCTGCGTTAATACCCTGTACTACATGAAACTAATTTAGCGTAGATACCCATTGGTAACAAATATCACAATGGATATTAATTTAGGAACGCGTTTTACCAATTTTGACCTGATCTGACGCCAAAAGTGACCCCAAAATGACCTTTAATGCCCAAATCAAGATGGTATCCCCGCCCATCTTGAACCCTATCACACGAACAACTAACTTAGCATGGGTACCAAGTTGTAACAAACAATGCCATCAAAAGTCACATTTGGTGTCCATGACAGGTCGTCTAATATCGATATAGTACCTTAATTTACGTCTTCATCGTCAGTGTACCATATTTTGGTGTTTGATTGTCTATACTGGTATCGGTATCGTAGTCATTGTTGTGGCACCATTAATGCTCGACATACAATATTTTCACAATCGGGATACCATTGTCTGTAACCCAGCAATCAGTTTACTGTTAATCCAACACTGCACCACATCGTGCAGAAATCAAGCAAACTATTGAGTTAATACTTAATTCTCGCGTGTAAATGCATTGATAAACATAAACAGTTTTTAGGCTCTATGTGTACGATGTTAACATTTATTTTGACTTCACCTTATAATGACTGTACCTTTCGTTTCAGTACCGCTAGTCCAATCAAGTTATCTACCGTCATAGAGGAAAATACCATTCCCGAGTTAAACATAACAACAACAGATGGAAAAAATTCATCAGGAACCGTTGATATTGGCACAAACCTAACAATAACTATAGAGCTGAAAGGTGAGTTGAAATAACGATGGTTGTTCGTTGTGTCAGATTCGACTCTATCGACAACGTATCAATGTAAAAATCAAAATTCCCTAGAAGACCGTTCACCCGTCCAAAAATTAGAGAATGAATAAAGCTATTGCAAATTTTGTAATTACATATAATGTCTTTGATATGCATTTAGAAGTCGGCGTATATAACACAAGGATAGTCTATGGATAACATTAGCTTTGAAAAAGTTGGGAGGATCTTCAACGGAACGTCAGCTCCACAGCAATACAGAAGTTGTTATCCATAGAATAGCCTTATGTTAATTACCTGTAAGTTCCCAACTACAAAAAGACAGCACTGCAAAATGTAAGTGATCGACATCAAAGGGCAATCATGATGATGAATCCCGGACATGAAAAAGGGACTTAACCCAGTCATATTTAACCCTATCTGACCTTTTCCCCTATCACCGGAACGACGAACAAATGAAAACTGACATTCTGCGACTTTTTATTTTATCGTAATGGGGCCATTTTGAAAAATTGGACAAAATCTATTTTATTTCACATCAGACTATTTACCAATTTATCACGCACAAATAAAAAAATCACAAATATTTTTTTTTTAAATCTGGCCAAAAAATCGATGAAAATTCCTATTGTGAAGATCACATCACTGTAACCTCATCAAAGCGGCCATATTGGATTATTTTTATATTTTCTGGTAGTGCTTGACCCAAGGGTATAGTGTGATAAGTTTCGGCGCCCTGACTGAAAAGGTAAAAAACAAATTCAGTGGGGGCCGAATTTCGCCCCCCACTGGCCTGGACAGGTCCCAAAAATCCCAGGCCAGATATAGGGTTAAAGTCTCAAATTCAACGTATTTCGTAAACTCGAGACTGTAATTTATTGTAGATTCCATTAATACTATCCCGATTCGTTCAAGAAGTTAGATAATTTTGGTGAATACATGTTTGCTTGGATTCAATTGTAGTCTTATTACGATTGGCAAAATGATCGCGTGATTGAGTGGAGACACTCCAAACTGGAAATTCACACTCGTCTCACATAAACACTGCGGGGTTAACTTTTATCACTATCTGTTAACAGGCCCTAATCTCTTCGTCACATTAATTCCATTACTTGATTTCTCCTTTTTTATAAACGTTTGAAAATGATGGAGGTCGATTTGATGAAAAGACCAGACAATTCCATACCGATCAATCTCACAACCAATATATTCGCATATTTGGAATCACAGCTTTCCAATAATATATATATTGGGACATGGCCGCACAAACTTGTTAACACACAAATGCATAGAAATGGACGCATCCCTCTGTTAGTAAGTACACGTCGACGCTTTCGCCCTTCAGAGGGTATAAATGTTCCAAATATTATCATTGACGAAATTGTCCGCACTGTTCCGTACAATGGCTCAAGTTTTTGTAAGGGAGTAATGTGTTCATACCACAGCCACTCATCCCTTGTAGGCATTGGCATATTACGTTCATATATCAGCTTATCTCATTACGTCCCTTAACCTCTTTCTTTCCCACTGATTGATTTCGCTAAATATTCGTATAGGGGGCGCTTTGAGGTCACAAACCACTAACTAATCGCCTTCCTTAATATGTAGTAAATTGGCAGAGCACATCTTGAGAAAACTATATTCCCTAAAATTCGCCGCCACAAATGACCCAGCACACCAGGTAGCCTGGCCTTTCCGCTCAACATATAGAAAAATTCAGCATACATTCCGCATCATATTTTTCGAGATAAGACCGCTAGAATTAGGGTCATCCAACCTGAAACCATTACGGCAAATTTCGGAGATGGCTAGTCAATCTGGCCCAGATTTTTCCGATTAAATTTCGATTAGAATACGTCACAGACCATTTCTGGCCCAATCAGGTATAATGGCCAATCAATGTTCGCCGGAAGTCAAGTCCTGATAATAATCTTACACCCAGAAACTTCAAAGGAGGTTTGTGAACTTGAGCATACAATTATCGGTGTTTTAAACGGAATTTCGGATATTCTTTACCTCAGTGAACGAAAATCAAAGGGAAAGTCCTAGGTCAGATTGAATGTTTATAATTTCATGTGTCAAGGGTGTCATGTGGTAACAAATCTGTTAGTGGCTCAAACCGTCAACTGACCCTGGATGCCGACGGAATTCAGTCGCCAGTAGCGTCAGGCTTGTGGCCTCACTCAATTAAAGGAACTTTTAGCCTACTTCAAACCTAGATTTCGGATGGATCAGTTTGTATTTTGTCTGTAGTATCACCTGTCCACCTATCAACGCATCATCGATAGTATGAGGAATCCGACATGAACCAAACTTTGCAGCAAAACGATTTGATGAAGCGCTTCTTGCTCTTAATGGGTGAATATTGAGCAATTTAAATCAGCGAGGGAACAATGAGAGTGAGAGACGTAGTGACACGAACTGGTGGTATATGAGCCTAAATCCCATAGTGCCATATCTAAGCATTTTTTCTTCATAAACTCTAGTGACATAATGGTATTAGTCCAGTTAATATGTGAAAAACATTGTGCCTTTTGTTCATAATAGTATTAAATTTGCAGAGGTGTACATCGAGGCCTGGCGAGCATTTCTGGATATGGAGCCACTGCGAATTTGCCATATGTAGGTCACAGAGTTCGTTATCCAAGATGACCGCCATGAGGCACGTTCTTTTATAGCCGTTTTCTCATGTTCCTCTGTGTACTTTCGCCATCCCTCGTGCGAGAGAACTAACAATCTTATCGGCTAGATTGTTGTGTTATATGCACCTATTCGAGTAAATGTGATCAGATTGACCTTGGTTGCTCAGATCATTATCTAGATATGTAAGAGGTGGAAAAATGACATTAACTACAGCGCCTCAGTTAATTCAGTTGTCATACAGAACCGTACTAAAAAATGGAATAAGTCGCCCGAGTAGCACACCCGGACAAGATGACATATTCTTGGAATAGCATTCTGCTGGTGAACTGTTAATCCCCGAGACCCGCCCTTTGTACATGTCATATGACAAATATATATTTCTTTATAGCCTTGATGGGAAATTTATCGCATGATGTCGGTCATTATAGATTAGTTTGTCTGGGTATTCTTGCATTTACCACGTTTACCCCATGTTGAGGCGTTTACTCCACAAGACACCCTCGATGCTAATCATTTAACATCAAATGAGCTATTTGAGCTTGTCTGTCAGTACAGCTCCCCAGCTGGCGTAACTAATTCCGCTGAAGCCGGTGCTAGTGGCCATATGGTTACTTTATAATTTTCACGTGAACATCTGTAACAAAAGCGCGGCTGTGATACAAAGGTGGTATTGTCTCGTAGAATCTTTCGTATTCTAGACTGGATGTGAGGTGCCAAGGGATGCCTTCCTGTAAAGTTATATGGTTGCTTTTTAGTCGTTAAATGTCTTTTCGTTTCATCTATTACATATCTCACTAATCATCTGAGCATCCGATGTCAATCTGTCACATTTACTCGGAGATTTTATGAACATTAAAATTTAGTCTATGAAATTGTTAGTTCTCTCGTGTGAGAGATGGTGAAAATGCACAGAGGCATATAAACGGACGTGCCTCATGGCTGCCATCTTGGATAATGGCTGTTACGGCCTAGGTAGACCTAGTATGAAATCGTTCCTTCTCTCGTTGCTGACACAATATCATGATTAATACCGTATGAGCTTTACTGCTTTATGAGAAAAGTCAAGAATTCTTAGAGCACTTTCACGTCTCTGGTTGACTATTTTTGCTTATTTTTTTTATTTTTTATCAATATTATTATTTCATTCATTAATTAAATATTACTGTTTCATGATAACTAAGCACTGTAGAACCACCCTGCTTCCAAAACTCAAACTGTAACACAGTATGGTTTGTAAATAATACAAAGCTACGTGTGTTCAACTGACCTTATATGAACATCAAGCGTTCATTTTGACAAAGTGCCGCCATGGCTTTCCAGGGGCATTTCGCGGTGGCTTCATATCCAAAAATGTGTCTGGTGCCTTCATCTACCCTTGTGCCAAATTTCAGGCTTTCATGAGAAAAGGTACAATTCGATGGAAAAGCTGCACATTTTAACTCGACTGCATGTATAAACTAGAACTAAACATTTTCCTGAAGTTAATAATTCCATCGTGTAATACAACGTTAGTTATATATATTGGTACATATATCGAGAAACTAATATTTATATAGGGCCACTGACATACACCTGCTGTGAGATATATGGAGTGAGATATGTATAGTCGGTGTGGAGGTGATGTCATGCATGACATTGGTCAAGCCACAGGCCCACAAAACAAGAGTTTTGGGGGGTGTGGGCGGTGGTATTAGAGTGAAGTGTCGAAATATGGGGTCTCTATATATAACCCCATGTTGTGGATTTATATAAAGCATGGGGTTATATATAGAGACCCCATATTTCGACACTTCGCCCTAAATCTTGAGGCAAGGTGTCTACATACCTAATTTGGAAGAATCTGTTCAGGTTTTCAAAAGTTATATACCTTGGCCCACAGGTGGCACTTCTTAATATAGGCGGATCGGCATAGAATACAATCCCAGGCGAGACTGTGATGAAAGGCAACCAAATACTAAATTTGGAAAGAATCCGTTTAGGTTTTCAGATGTTAACTAGCTTGGTCCACAAGTAACGTCACCTTTGGGTGATTCGACGTGAAAAAAAATCCCATGCGAGATCTTTAGGCAAGGGACCCACATTACAAAGGAGAGAATCCGTTCAGGTCCTCAAAAGTTATTGTTCAGAAACGAAATGATTAATTGATCCACAAGTGGCGCTACCTATAGGCGAATCGATTTGAAAAACAATCCAAGCGAGATCTTGAGGCAAGGTACCCACCTTCGTTCAGGTTTTCAGAAGTTATTGTCCGGAAACGATATATTGATTTAGTCCCCAGACGACAGCACCTTTAGCGGATTGGCATGAAAAACAATCCCAGTCGAGATCTTGAGGCGCGGTATACATATACCAAATTTGAACAAAATACGTTCAGTTTTGTCAAAAGTTGTTGTCCTGAAACAGAGTAGGACGGACGAACCAGGCGGACGGGATGTCAGACGATCGAGGGACAAATGTCCATGTCGGAATATGTAACCCGCACAGCTCGGGAAACTAACAACCGTTAGCGAGGCATGTTCATGCATTTTTTGTTTGTTTCGCAGAAGTAAGAATCTGTGGAATCGTTTTGGTTCATCCACACGGACAACCACCAGCATGCTATGCTCTCTTGTATTTTTGTTCTACTAGCCCAGCCTTACATAGGGGTGTCTACGACAAATAGGGAACCTTGTTCATGTATTATATGTTTATCTGTGTAGCAGGTGTTGGTAAATTTCGGAATTGTGAGGAAGTACAAGTTCTCAAAGATCTGTTAAGTAGTCTATAGATAAGGGTAGACACATAGTTGTAAGACAATACTGTGATGCAGTTGGTACTGAATCGTCAGCTGGATACCGGAAGGAATATGAATCTTGGGGGTGCAGCTCCACCTGTGAATCTAGCTTTGTATGGTGATTTATGCATTTTGGGAGTCCAGTACACTTTTCATATCTTTATGAGTGGTTGGAAAACAAATACCTCTTACATTGAGAAACGTTCTTTGGTTGTTAAATAAATTTTTCGGAGCAAACGCTGTTTGGGGGTAGGTAGACGTATTCGGCGATGGTGTACTTATACTCAATTCCTTAAACAGCACCTGGTATTAGTAATATTTACATATGAATATTATCGTATTTTGAGCTTTGTCTGCTGGGACCATGACGAATTTGCCAGCTGGGGTTTCTCAGTACTTGTTTTGCTTGGGAAAGGGTACTACTGTCAGTATGGCGGATTGTTTCAACGACCTTGTTCTTGGTGAGGTCCAGCCATTCGGCGAATATTGTAGATTCAAATTTTTCTCGCTTTGACCACTCAATAACATACTCTTCCGGTGCAGACAGGACTATCTTCTGGTCCGCCTTTTGGTTTATTTTTCTCGTCTCGCTATATTTGGGTCCCTTCATCAGGAGTGTTTTTATGTCTTCATCACTCGCTATATCAAGATCACCAGTCACAACATTCTTGCATGATGTACAGATGTAGTTCGTTGATTCACAGTCACAACTATAGCATCCAGAAGTTCCAGTCAAACTCCTGACAGCATTAGAGTAATTAAATATGTTGGTCGCTATAGAATTTAGTATATTTATATGATATGCAAGAAGGTTCTCTGAACTTAAAGTAGTTTGATGCAGTGCTGCGTATCTCTGGACCATTCAAGGTTCGTGGTAGATTAGTTTCGGGAAAGTCGGTGTTTGAATTTTTCGATTATGTTCATTGGACGATACAATCGAAATGTTTGAGTTCTAAGCAGGAACGTGAATATATATGCACTCCACAATAGGGTACACCAGCATAATATGTCATCTGGTGATGTGTCGGTTTACGCCGATGAACATCGGTGTCGATGTGGGCAATCACCGACAAAACTAATCAAGTCGGGAATACAGAGAAGTGAGTGCAGGAATGGGAGTGCAGAGTTGATGAAGTCATAGCAATCCACAAACGTTAATCTCGCAACGATATCAATACAACGATACGGTGTTAGTTTATTCTCAATCATAATCAAACATGCGCTGAGTTATCTGTCCATCGGTCAAAACAATCCCGCCAAGAAAAACAGCCTCTATGTGAACATTAATTTCAGAGATGGCGGTGAATGGAAATCAGCATCACATAATACCAATACGATTACAAAAGATCTTTTTAGTCGGTTAAATGGATACTTTATTTTAGGTTGTCTGAAAGAAATCGGTTTGCTGTATAAGTTTGAATGTATGAACATGCTTTGGTGTCTCGTGTTGATTACTTCTGGATTGCTGAGCTGTTGACTTGTTTTTGTTGGAATACTTTTATATTTTATCGTCGCTATATAGCTGAAATATTGCTGAGCGCGAGCCTTAATTCTCTCTCACTCTCACTCTCTCTCTCTCTCTCTCTTTCTCTTTCTCTCCCAAAAATCTACTCAAACAACATATTAGGCGTGGCCACGGGTTGCTGGCGGTTTTCGATTGTCGGTGTGGATATCAACACTTAAGACCAAGATGACTTTGACATGGTACCAAACAGGCTTCAATGTCGGACGAAATTGCAATACATCGATTATTTTATGTTTATCTTCGATGGTGACACTGTTTCGCAATTCCCACCTATGGACCATGAGTTGAACGATATTTCAACAGATACTCAAACAAACATATAAAATGTAAGCATAGCTTGCTTGCGATTGTTGGTTTTCGGAGTGGATTCCATCACATCAGACCAATATGATTTCTACAGCTTACAAATGTTAAAGACCATGATACATGAACACATCTCACTGGCGCCTGTCAGTTGTCAATGTTTTGCATGTACACACTGCACACGCCGATATGGATATGCACAGGCATATAAACATTTACATACATCATAGTTAACAGCATAATGTATCTCTCACCCTAACCCTTATGAGCGTAGATATGTATAGTATATATGAATCCAAGGCACGAACTCAGAGGTTTTATCTATATAGGGTAACTTTAGAAAATACATCCAGAGAGGCAGTCTTCGGTTACTGCGGGTTTGGGTTTTGTAATTTGTTTGTGAACAAAAGGAACTTGTTTGTGAACTTATTCTTAACACTTTATATGACCTTCATGGGAATCGAACTATCTGAACAGCCATTACGGTTATTCTAATCGGCAATGAGAACAATATCTCTGTATTCAGCGATGATTGTTTCAATTACAATAATGGAACTTATTGAACTTATGAATTTGAATGAATGGTTACTCTGAATCGATGAAACTCAAATGCATGATGTTAATCAAGTGGCAGTACCGGTACGTTTAAGATTGATATCTTCTGGGGGAAAAAAACACCCGTTGAACCAGGTTGAAATTATACCACAACGAAACCTAACTATGTACGAAAAGTAGTATATATTGATTCACTCTGAATGAAATATAAGGAAAATATTCACATTTGTTTCAGATAATGCACACTTCATGGTAATGGATGAAGATGGTTGTGTTGCAATGGCAAAGGGTTCCTCCACAGATATATCAGTAAAAATGTCAGATAAGACCGGATGGTGAGTATGTTATTTCAGATTTCTTGATTAATATCGTTGATATTTAAAAATCGAACTTTCGGATGTCATACATTATCATGACCACAAAGGTCATCGCGTCATCGTCGTGGTTGTGAAGATGCAATGCGAGGATGCGGTGAAGCGATTACAAGGAAAATGAATACTTAGTATGACACACAAAAACGAATAAATGAGAGACACATTTGATCCCAAAATGCAAACATCTGCTGTCCACAGCCAGCAAAACTTACTTGCTAATAATTAGGATATTGTTCGACTGGTTGATAACGTTATGTCGGCAAATTTCTTCTCGATTCTTTGCTTGGATTTGGTCTACATGGCCTATTTGGTGCTGGTTTTGTTCTATGAAATGAGATCTTGCTATTAATGAGGCGGAAATTCCTCATGGAAGACGACTGACTACTGGATGTCGGATATGGTGGTAGTATTTTGATGAAGTCCCCTAGCCTAGTATGCAGCGTTATATGTGAGGTGAAAACCCTTCACTACAGTATACGAGATACCTGGACCCAGGCATTCGCACTAGAGTAATGGGCCGACTACGCATGCACAAGATCGAGTAGGCAAGCGCACCAGGTGTGAAGCATGATACGGCGAACGACGGGGTTGAGACACATATGGGAGTGTCATTAAACGAGATACCTGCAGTCTGTATGATTTTCTCACTAGGGTAGTATAATAAATTAAATACGTTGGTAACCTAATCATAACCTCAACGGAACTTCCCCTTTTTTCTTTCTAAAAAATGTAGCTTTTTATTGACTACCTGCACACACAGCCAGAAAAAGGGCGATGGCCCATCACCTTTTTATGGTAATGATGCCTGTTCATCACCCTTTAAAGGTCATGAAAAATATCGTCACCCGTTTCGTTTAAGGCGATGACCCAGGTCGTCACCCTTTTAGGATGATAGCCATGACCCTTTTATGGCGATGACATGAACATTTGCACTCACTGATCACCCTTTTAGGGTGATAGCCATCATGCACCCGTTTAAGGTGATGGTGGAAAAGTGTAATGGCTCTAACACAACACCTTTTTGGGGTGATGCTGTCATCACCATTTTAGGGTGATACGTATCACCTTTTTTCTGGCTGTGCATGTAACACTCGTTTCTGAACTGTTTTCCCTTGATGGCTCCTTCATTGAAATGAAAATGTTAGTACGTTAAATTAGAAATACAAATCGGTCACCGGAGTCCAGACAAAGGTTTGAATGGAGGAAGTTCAGATTGAGCATTGGTCGCCCGGATGGCGCTCCTTACAGTATGGTATTCTGTCCAAACAAGTGGTCAGAAACATGAAAAGTCGTTGTAGGTGAAGCAAAAATAGATTTGCTTTTGGAATGGAGAGACAATTACTCTTAAAAACTCCTTCTCGGAAATACAGCGCAACAAATTATAAGACCGTATCCCGCACGGTTGCATATTCATATTCGTTTGAATATTTCTGGAGTTTTTCTCCAAATTTCAAGCAGGCGACCGAACTACGTGTATCTGTGCTCTTGAGTGGGTGCGCAAGTGAATGTATGCGGGCGGGGGGGGGGCAGATCAGATAAAGTACACAGAGAATAGTTCGGGATCGTGCAAGTTATATACTAAAACGGCCGATCAAACTGTAGCTTTGATCCAATTCTATGAACCCTTCAATTACACAATTAAAGCTTCTGTTATAGGGTATAGGCTTCATTTTTATTCTGTAGCTAAATCGTGTGAAATAACGACGAGATGCAGTCCAAAGCCGATCCACTCATGTATTCTGGCGCGCAATTTTAATCGACTGGGCGTTGGTCTTAAATCAGAAAACAAGTCTCTGTCTTCTCTGTACAGATCCTTTCCTATTTAATTTCAGAGCAGTAGGCATAAACCGTGAAAGTAAATATTCAGCCTTTATAGGCACTTTTATAGTCGACAGTGCCATCCCTGCCGAAGTCGATTGAAAAATAGGTATGTTCGTACGCGCACCGTCAGAATAACAGGCGCGGGCACTTCCGTCGGAACAACACAATATTATATTTGAACGTTGTATGGCTGTGTGTGCACCAAGGCTGGTACGTGTGTGCGTGTGTGTGTGTGAGTGAGAGAGAGAGAGTTCATGCGTTGAAACGAGATGATGCCCACACTTAAACTGATGAAGCATTTTTGACGCTCGTCGTCGATGAGAAGAAGCGTTCAACACCCACACTTAAAGCTCTGAAGTGGTTTTGACGCTGAGCGTCAGCGGCCGTCTGAACGCTCCAACGTTCCGAGTCATCAAAATAGAGGAGGAAAAGTAGCGTTGAAGTATGATGGCCGAGAAGGGACATCGCTGTATTGTGTTATGAATCACACGAAGGCAGGATGCGAAGTCAGGATGCGAAGGACGAAGGCAGGATGCGAAGACAGGATGCGAAGGACGAAGGCAGGATGCGAAGGACGAAGGCAGGATGCAAAGCGCGAAGTCAGGATGCGAAATCAAAACATGAAGCGCGAAGTCAGGATGCGAAGTCGCGAAGGCAGGATGCGAAGTGGCGAAGCCAGGATGCGAAGCGCGAAGTCAGGATGCGAAATCAAAACAAAGCATTGCAAAGACTGGAAGCGAAGCGCGAAGTCAGGATGCGAAGGCAGGATGCGAAGCGCGAAGTCAGGATACAAAGTCGCGAAGGCAGGATGCGAAGTGGCGAAACCAGGATGCGAGGCGCGAAGTCAGGATGCGAAGTCAGGATGCGAAGCGCGAAGTCAGGATGCGAAGTCGCGAAGGCAGGATGCGAAGTGGCGAAGTTACGTGCCGTGACTTCGCGCTTCATGTTTTGATTTCGCATCCTGCCTTCGCGACTTCGCATCCTGACTTCGCGCTTCGCATCCTGACTTCGCATCCTGACTTCGCATCCTGACTTCGCGCTTCGCATCCTGGCTTCGCCACTTCGCATCCTGCCTTCGCGACTTCGCATCCTGACTTCGCGCTTCATCCTGCTCTCTGGGTACTTCCATGACTTCGCGCTTCGCATCCTGACTTCGCATCCTGACTTCGCATCCTGACTTCGCGCTTCGCATCCTGGCTTCGCCACTTCGCATCCTGCCTTCGCGACTTCGCATCCTGACTTCGCGCTTCATGTTTTGATTTCGCATCCTGACTTCGAGCTTCGCATTCTGCCTTCGTCTTTCGCATCCTGACTTCGCATCCTGCCTTCGTGTGTCGGTCCAGATTCATTAACACAATACAGCGATGTCCCTTCTCGGCCATCATATTGAAGCGTTTAAGTATTCAAAAGTCCGGCGTCAATCGTGGCGGTTGTGTGCATGTTTGAAATGGTAGTTTACGGGCCGCTTCTCATATGGATTTCGTTTGGTGAAGCCCTCATGTCTCTTGCGCTCCACACCTCCTATACGACTTCATTTGCGCTTTCTATACTACGCTGCGGAACGGAGGTGACGTCATAACCCTTTCACGCGCTCAATAAACATCGATACGTTAAAGTAAAAATCAAAAAATGAAAGACGGAGAAGACGAGGCAATTTTCAATATTTGATTTTCATTCTTACTCGTAGCAAAACGAAGATTGAAAATTGACGGATAAATTTCTATTTTGGATTCTGAGATTACAGAAACAAAAAACGAAAATTGAAAATTGACGGGCAAATTTCAATTTCTGATTTTGAGGATCCAAAAAATAAAACTGAAAATTCAGTGTCAAATTTCAATTTTTGATTTTGAATTGACAATAACAAAAAACGAAAATTGAAAATTGACGGTCAAATTTCAATGTTTGATCATGAGAAATCAAAATCAAAAAGCGAATGTGGAAGTGTGCAAGGTTGCACGGACCGTACACGACGCAAACTCACACCAAAAGACAGCTGACTCTACCAAGAAAGTTATCCATGTTGTTCATGTATGCTGTATGGTACATAACCTCACAGGAAATGTGCGTGTATTGTTCCATAATTCAGTGCATGTGTCAAATCTCGATATTTATCATACATTTACAATACATTTGAGTTTTCTTATGCAAATATTTTATGTACACGTTACACCTTGGGGAGTCCTTAATTACGAATAATATACCACCAACTGCGAATAGTGTGCAAATAAATTACATTCACAACAAAGCCGAGTTGAAAAAAGGTCAGCAAGGGTGGAGTTCCAAAGTGGCGCAGGTTTTCTTTATTACTGCCGAAATGATATTTACAGCTATTCGCTGTATTCTGCCGAAAAAGCGGGTAGGTGACTCGAAACCACCTGGTCACTCTTATCAGGAGTGAGTGAGTGAATAGGGTTTAACGTCGCTTTCACTCTTATCATTTCTGTGTGAACTATAGTGCATATTAATCCTCAATAATGGCTGAGTTATATGATATCATGATTTGTTTCTGTAATGCAATCGTGTAACGTCATGTTGGGATCATATCCAAATGTCATCTGAAAAAAAAACTATCTACAGACGTAATATGTACAGTATAAGCAAACCCAGATGGTAAATTAGGTGAATACCATCTAGACGTGACTCTGTGAAAAATTCTTGCGAAATGGTCGCCGATATTATACGAGATCCCATAATAAGCCAATCACGAAAGTAGTATACAAAGGGGATTTCGACGCACTGGCTCGTCACTGCGCATGCGCAGGTAATTGTATGACGTCACTTGAGGAGGTCATGAGGAGGTGTGCGCAGGAGTGTTCTGCGCAAGTGTATGACGTCACTTCCGGTCTGCGTGAATCGGGCGTCACCTTGGGACATGTATTCCTCCGCGGTGATGCGGCCTGGCGGTGATGCGATCTGCCTCCGTGGACAGAAAGTTGTCCCAAATACGTGGGTTTTCGTGAGAATGTTCGGCAAACTTTAGGGGCGAGAGGGGCCCCTAGTGGACTGATTGGGTTGAGTGAGGTATCAAAGTGAAGCGTTCCTCCAGGGCTATCCAGTCATGGGTGGGTGCATGTAAAATTAGGATTTGTCCCGAAAATATAAAAAGCGGAACACGGACTTTACCCCTACAATAGGGGAAAACTCCTATCAACCCTATCCCAAAGGGCGAATATCGGTCCCCGGGTTTATCGGAGTCTGGGTGCATGGGTGGGTGCGTGTAAAATTAGGGTACTCATCTTACATCCGGGTTTTTGTAGGTTACTGCGCAGGTCACGTGGTTTGGTGGGTCTGCGCAAGTGTGTGACGTCACTTTCGGTTTTCAGAATGACCAGAAAAAAATACCTCCGAACACAGAAGAGTTCCAATTTTTCCAACATCCAAGTTTCCCCCGGTCCGGCCCGGCCCGGCCGCAGCGCGCGCGGGTTAAAGGGAAGATTCGGAAGTGTGCAAGGGCACTATATCACATCGGGGTATATATTTCATCCAAGTATAGCGGAAAGCGGTTGTCGTGAATAACAGCAATGTTTATACAGTTTATTATCCCCAATGTTACATCATACCCAGGCTGGGGGAGCCGCCCTGGGTATGTTTAGTATGTTCACAGCAAAACAAATTGAAATATCAAACACCATGTTTTATTATTTAACGCACCGTCACATTAGGTACAAGTGTTTACTGAGCTCAAGTCAACGATCAGCATGTAGACATGGAGAGTATATACGGCATATTATGCTATTCATCAGTGCAAGGGTGACGCATTCAGTCGATGGGGGTGGTTGGCCAGCTTGGTAACGAAGAACGTAACATTGGTCACCCTCTCTACGACCCATTGTGTGTTGGGGCGTTGACGTTGTGCACATCTCAAGGGATCCACGGTGTCCAGTTTCTCCAGAATCGTCTCTAGCGACGCCCGGTTAATGATGGTGAACGGTTGGTCAAACACATGGCGGTTTTTACGGGCATAATAATACCGTAACTGGTCCGTCTCTTTGTGACGTAAGATGTACCTGAAAGCGACATTCAATCTGAAGACGGTAGCTTGGTCATTGAAGATGGCTTCTACGTAGCTGCGTAGACGGGCGAGGTCTGTCAGTGGGAAATTGTAGATATCTGGAATAGGGCGATCACGGTGGAAAACGTGCCGTATCATGGGCCATTGGCGCCGATAGATGTCACTCACTGGATGGGCTTCCTGAAACAGATCGCTAGGAACATCCACTGCATCTTCCAGAAAATGTTCGATGTCGTCAGGCGTATGACTGGCAACAGTAATTCCAGCTGGCTGGATATTTAGGCTCATCTGAACTGTGGGTATAGGCGGGCTCTCTGTGATCGCATCACCAGTGGCATTCGTCTCCCCCGGCTCATCTTCACTGGGGCTGACCCTCCTGGGTGCCTCTTTAGTGGGAAGTTGTCGCCCAAACCGTGGAGACGGGGTATGAATCAAACGCTGATGCCGTCTTAACTGGCTGGGTCGTTTGTCGTCCCAATCGTTACGTTGTTCCGTCGTCCCCTCGTGGAATGAGCCTTCGCGCCGCAGTAAATTATCCTCCCGATTGAATGTCCATGCGCAGGTTATACAAGTATACTGTGCATCGTTGTGGGTGGAGATCTCGTGGCGTCGTAAATTATCTAGACGAGTAAACTGCTTCTGGCAAGTTGTGCAAGTGAACATCTTGGTGGTTGACAGAGTGTCGGATGAAACGGCCAGGCCGCTTCACTTTTATAGCACGCTTGCTGGTGATCTATTTTTAGCACACTTAGTTCATCTACCTCCAACTCGAGGACCGAGATGTGCTGGTGTATGACTGAGCCGCATTGCGCGCACGTGCGCGCGCGTGTGTGTGTGTGTATGTGTGGGCAGTGGATTTTACATCCGGAACATTTTATACACCTACATAGAAGTACCCGGATGCAGGCGCGGACGTCAAGTGCCCGGATGAAAGACACGGACGTCAGCGAAAGAAAAAAACACATACAGCTCACTACATTGCAGTCGCCTCCTCAAGAACCTCATACATACACGGATGCAGACGCGTACGTGAAGTGCCCGGATGAAAGACACGGACGTCAGCGAAAAAAAACACATACAGCTCACTACATGCAGTCGCCTCCTCAAGAATCTCATACATACCCGGATGCAGGCGCGGACGTCAAGTGCCCGATTGAAAGACACGGACGTTAGCGAAATTCTGGGGGGAAAACCCCACAGACAGGTCAGTTATGCATTCCTATCATGTTTCCTACCCAGGCCACGCCCGATTCACGCATAATAAAAGGATTGACCTGTAATCTTTGTTGTTGCTTTCTTTTTTGGACTAACCAATCAGAATAGTACGTATCACGGACTACATCCGTAGAGCTACGTGTAGGTGCGCATGTCTGACATGGTCTATAAAACACGTCCCTCTGGATCCCACACCCCCATTCCTACGGTTGCAGAGCCATGACGGACACCCATCCCTATGCGATTCGCATTTTACAGCATGCGACCGTGGTTAATTCATTCACGGATTACCGAGCAGTGGTTCGGTCCATGTTTGCAGATGGCGACGACAACGAGGGGCGACGCCAGATCCTGAAAGAGTTCACAGAAGCGGTCCTCGACAGAGTGCACTCGATGGAGAGGTGTGCTATCACTCACCACTACTGGACTATGACAGCTATCCTTGATGCCCGGGCTATGGACCACGAGCGCTCACGCCGGAACCAGCGACGGCTCGTTGGCCTAGTAATGGTCTTTGCCCTATTGACCCTGACGCTGTGGCAATGACAACGACAGGGAATGAACGGCTCTTCAGAGCCTCCACAGATGAGCTTATGTGCAACCGATATATACGAGGGTCAGTCACAGTGTGCGTCTTTCACCGATCGTCATTGCGTCAACCATTTCACCGAGGGACCTGACAATAAATACGAAAGACAGTGAGAGTGTGTGTCATTCACCGTTCGTCATTGGGTCAACCATGTCACCAGTCCTACGCGCCATCCTTTCCCTTACACCCCGGGTGGGGTTACACGTCTAAGAAAATAAAGTCACCATTGTTGAAGACCGTGGAGATGTTTGCTGGTCGTGACACCGTGACGGCTGGACCAAATTTAAACGGGTGTTGAGCGGTGAGCTCGACGGAAACCTCATCCACATAGACAATGCCATCTACGCACACCGTGGACCCTTCTTCACACGCCTGGTCCGTTACCAAGATCCTACGCGAGGCTTCACCCTAGACCCCGATCTGTGGACAGCCTTCGAGAAAGTGGTGCCTATTGTGGACCAGCTGTTTACACCGGACGAGCGGTCAGCAGTTCAGTTGGAGTGGGCTCGTTCCCTGAGTGAAGCGGCGGCAGAACCCAATGAACAAATTACCAAACTTAGCAATGAAGCGGAGGCAGACGACGATTCCATTGATTATCCGGCTAGACTCAGTCAGCCCAGTGACGTGACCATCCGATACTTTGATCTCACGCCATAAACTTTTTCTCCGTATAAATACGAGAGACAGTCAAATCTTGTACCATTCACGTACTGACCATGACGGAGCATATAATACGGGCGTTTCTCAGCTTGACCCCCGAGGTCTTCCTGCACGTCTATGCGGATAAGGTCGATATCATGGAGGAGGTGGGAGACATCTGTGATGCAGACCCTACACAACCGTACCCGGCTCCCATTCGTCTGTCCCAGGAGGGCTGGACCAAATTCAAACGGGTGTTGTCTGGTGAACTGGACGGTGACCTCATCCGCTTGTGTCACGGTGTGTACATCCGACGCGGCCCCTTCTTTGCTCAATTGGCTCGGTTAGATGGGGGTACAGTGCATTTTACCCTTCACCCTGTTCTATGGTCTGCATTGGAAGATGCCGTGGCAGATGTGGATTAAGTGCTTACGGAGGAAGAGCGGTCATCAGACGAGTTGGACTGGTCATTTACCATGGACACTGTGCTGGCAGAAGCCAACGAAGAAAATCAGAAAGAAACTCCGGCCCAAGATATACCCGTTATAAATAAACAATAGAGCCAGGGTTCATCATCATTTGTTACCATGAAGAGCTGGGAGAAGGTGTTGGATAACTTATACTACAGTCCCGACAGTCCGGCGGCCTATAGTGCATTGTCGGCTCTCTATCGAGCGGCCAAACCCCAGGGGATACAACGTGCCCAAGTCCGAGATTGGTTAAAAAAACAAGACACCTATACCTTACATCGATCTGTCCGTCGCCATTTGCTACGGAACCGGGTCATCGTGGGAGGAATAGATGCCCAGTGGCAAGCGGATTTGGTCGATATGAGCGCCTTTGCCAAACACAACGATGGGAATCGGAATATCTTGACGTGCATCGATATCCTGTCGGAATATGCGTGGGTGGTACCCATCCGGACGAAAACGGGAGTGAATCTCATAGCGGCGTTCAAGGGCATCTTCAAGACCGGGCGCAAATCCTTGTATTTGCAAACCGACGAAGGCACGGAATTCCTCAACAGACCGTTCCAACAGTTTCTGAAAGCCCAGAAGGTGTTTTTCTTCCATACATACAATGAGACCAAGGCATCCGTGGTGGAAAGGTTCAACAGGACATTCAAAGGTCGCATGTATAAATATTTCACCTATAAGAATACAAGGCGCTACATCGATGCTCTCCAGAAACTTGTGAGTGGTTACAATCGAGCCTATCACCGGAGTATAGAGAGAGCCCCCATTACCGTGACCCAACGCAATGAAGCCCAAGTCCGGCGTGTCTTGTACCCCAGCAAATCGCAGCGAAGGCCGAAGGAGGTGTTCAAGGTCGAGGACCCTGTACGGATCAGTGAAGTCAATGGTCAATTTGAGAAAAGTTACTTGCCCAACTGGAGCGATGGGCACTTCCTGCTTAAACGGCGCCTATCCCGACAGCAGCGAGTCTATGAACTAGAAGATCTTCAAGGGGAACCGTTGCTAGGGACGTTTTACGAGACGGAATTACAGCCTGTCGTAAAAACAAAGCAAGACTACTACACAGTGGAGCAGATTTTGAAAACAGAACGCCGACGTGGCAAACTGTTTCATTTCTTCAAATGGCAAGGCTGGCCCAGTTCCTTCAATTCCTGGGTCGCGGCCAACCAGTTGAAACGACTATAAAGTCAGACACCACTACCGTCATCCTTCATTCCACGTTAGACTAAGGTGCTATGGACAAGCAGCAGTTGCCTCTGAACACAGCGTCTCCCAAAACGCGCAAAGCGCAAGTGGGCTTTGTGGTGATATTGCTAACCCTGCTGAGTGTGTTGTACGGAGGTGTGTTTTACGACGTAGCCTATGTCAGCACGCTACTTAACCAACTTAGAACTCCAGCTGTGAGTGGCAGTCAAACCAGTCTACAGGCCTTCTCTACACCAGTCAACCCCGTGATCGAAACGAGCCCAGTCATCACCACCACCACACCACGTGTACAAGCCACATCAAGCTCCACACCGAGTATACAGTCAACACCTACACCAAGTACACCCACTACGTCTGAAAACCCACCGGATTTCATCACTCACAGTGAACGCCCATCGACAACGACGACCGACGTTGTACCCACCACCACTCCAGTTCACTCGTACCAAATTTACAAGAGCGGGTTACCACGACAGCGGATAAACCTCCAACCATGGACACTCGGTGGCAGCATCCCTTCACTTGCGTCATCGCAGGACCGACGGGCTCCGGCAAACGCACTTCGTCAGGAAGCTCCTTCAACACGCCGACAGCATGATCACCCCACCCATTGCCCGAGTCGTGTGGTGTTATGGAGAATGGCAGGCAGCGTATGCAGCAATGCCCCACATCACGTTCGTGGAAGGCCTACCCAACCTGGCCGATTTGGAACCCGACACCTTGGTGGTTCTGGATGATCTCATGGCGGAGACGGATGCGCGGGTCACCCAACTCTTTACCAAAGGCAGCCACCATCGACGGCTCAGCATCATCTACATTGTGCAGAATCTGTTCAGTAAAAACAAAGAACATCGGAACATCAGCTTAAATGCCCACTACCTGGTGGTCTTCAAAATCCCGAGAGATACCACTCAACTGCTGCACCTGCGAGACAGGTCGCACACCGTTTGCGTTGGAAACCTTCAAAGATGCGACAACCCCTCGGCACGGGTATATGCTCTTCGACCTCAAGCAAGCCACCCCCGATCACCTTCGACTACGGACCGGGATCTTTCCCGAAGAGACCCACAACGTGTACATGCAAAAATAATGTAAACACACCCACAGTGGCTCCCCCAGCTGGGGTGTGTGTGTTTGATGATGGGGATAATAAAAAGAATTATTACCACATCATGGCTGACTTTGTCTCTTTTCAATATTCAGGAGGTAGGTAGATAAAAAGAGCAGAGTTGTGGGTTCTAGCATTAGTTGTACATAATGTCTGCGCGATTACGGAAGCACGCTCCGACGCTCCGTGTATTGAAGACGGCCCCACCCGAGTTGGTCCGAACCATTGTACGCGGTGCGGACCCTGACCTTGTACGCTGTCTGTGCGAGATCGGGTACAACCTGTTAAAAGGCAACGTACCACTGATTCCGGCTCAGAAGACCAAGTTGGCCAAGCATAAGACAGGTCTCCGAACCCTAGTCCAGAAGCGAGTCTCTCAAACACAAAAGAAAAATGTGTTACAGAAAGGCGGCTTTCTCGGGGCCATCTTAGCACCGTTGGCCGCTTCCGTGTTGTGTCCAGTATTGGGTGGACTCTTCGGCCGACAATGAACCACACGACAAAAATGGTCCTCGTCGAACCACGGTTCCTTCAAAAAACATCCAATCGCCCTACCCTGTCCATAAACACCCTCGATGATGAGATGCAACAGATCTTACAAAGACCGGGGTTAAGCGACAGTGAGAAAGTACAACGGTACAATGAGACGCTTCAACGGTACATGACGTTCATGGACCAATACAAAACCCTCTCTACCCCAGCACCACCACCACCACCACGCGACACACCGCCGACCTCAGCACCGCTCCAACAGCCGCCATTACCAGGGTTAAAACCCACAGCCCCACAGTGGGTCGAAGACGAAGTGCTGAAGAGTGTACCTGCATCGTTCAAGAAACAAGCTGGCCTGGTATTACAACGGATGAAATAGAATCCTAACATGACTTCGAATGATAAAGGTGAACAACTGGTACAGAATCAGGTGGTCCCCGGTACCCACATGACAGATTTAGTGAATGACCTGATGCGTCAACGCAGGTCGCTCACGGATCTTCGAGGATGGGAGGTCTTTGCTCAAGGCTTGAAAGATATGCATGTACCACAGGAATTGGTGGGGATCCCCCAGCGCTGGGCCTGAATGCAGCGGACCCAGCAATCGCCGAGTGGCCCACTACATTCCTGGGAAGCCGAGTGGGAACCGGATTCACCCCCCAAAACACCACAACGACGGGCACCTTCTTTTCACTCCTTTAATAAACCACCCTTGATCAAGACACCTCACATCTCCAGAGCCGTGACAGGCAGCAAGTCACCGCGACGAACACGACGCCGGACACAACCGCCCAAGGCCTGGAACAGCTATTAAAACCAACAGCAGCAGCAGGACAGCTCAGTCGCCATGTTTTACCACACCCTGCCCAGTAACAGTTCGTTGGATGTGTTTCCTGACAACACATCGGCCAAGTACGTGACCCAGTTACCGCAACCGTTGCATTTATCTAGACGATGCGAATGTGGCCTCGTGGATATCCAATACCCTTACTCGTGGTACAATGTGCGAGCCAATGAAGTGTGGTACGAGCTGACCTACGAAGGAAAAGACACCCGACTCACCCTCCCCGAAGGCCAATACGATACTCCCAAGGAGTTCATAGAGGGGCTGACAAGATTGTTGCATTATAAGGCTCTACTGGAGGTCACGAATACATCAAAACCCATCAAAACCTTTCCATTCAAGAATCACGTGGACTTCGATTACAACGCACACAACGACAAGGCACAGATCACCCTCACCGCCAACATGAGTGTCGTACTGAGTCATATCCTACAGCAAATGCTGGGTCTCGCTCACCCGACCTACACGGGTCCATCCGACCACATCCGACCATATCGACCACATCGTGGGCGATATCAACACACCTCTGTTACGGGTGGTCCCCATTAAGAAGACGTATGGAGATCAAGTCACCCACAATTTCACCCACATGCTCTACCTACCCGTACGACAAACCGACATCAACACTATCACGGTGGATATAAGAGATGACACGGGACGAGGGAAAGTGGTGCTGACACTTCATTTCCGACAAGCACGTTCTCTCCACTTTGTATAATGAAGTGCCTTACGAGTGCGATGCACGCAGCTATATGGACTATTATGCCCAACAGGCCGGGGGTAGTCTTCCGGCCTTTAGTGGTGCACGCATACAACGAGGACATGGGCTGGGGAACAAACTCCGGAGTATCGTCAAAACGTTCCTGCCCTTGGTGACGCGTGAGGTGAAAGCAATCGGTAAACTAGCGGTCCGAAGTGGACTGCAAGTCGCCGGTGATGTCTTGGGGGGTACGGCACCCAAAGAATCCTTGAAACGGCGGCCCAAAGAAGCAGGAGGCGTCTTGGTCGCCAAAGCACAACGCACCGTAGGGAATAAAATACCTGCACCACCGAGACCACGCACCAGTCGACGACCGACCCAGCGACGACGCACATCGAAGACCCAGGATATCTTTTCTTAAAACATGTCCTTAATCCACGCAGAGTCCTGCCCCTCCACCAACAGTGAATTTGATTTGTGGACCGTCCCGCCTACACAGACCAGTGCCGAACAAGGATTATGGGTGGAGCATCTCCCGCTCCCCAGCATCAACGAAACAGGGCCCATCGAGTTCACCATCAGTAATGCGGATACGGCCTGTGTGGATTTAGCCCATACATACTTGTATGTGAAAGCCAAGATCGTCAATGGGGATGGCCTCAGAATCGTCGACCAAGCAACGATGAGCCCGACGAATCTCTGGCTGCACTCTATGTTTCAACAGGTGGATATTTTTCTCAGCGACAAACTCATCAGTGACTCGACCAACACGTACCCCTATCGAGCCTATATCGAGACGCTGTTGTCGTACGGACGAGAGGCTAAAAAAATCTCAGCTGACAACCGCTTTATTCTACCAGGACACAGCCGAGCACATGGGCGCAGAGAAAGACAATGCGGGATATAACAAACGGAAGGCTTTCACCGCGAACGGCGTCTCGGTGGATGTCATGGGTCGACTGCACGCAGACATTTTCATGCAAGGCGGGCACCTCTTGAACAAAATCTCCATCAAAATCCGACTGATATGGGCGCCTCCGACCTTCGCCTTGGTGGCCACTAACTTAGAGGGGCATGCAGCTGACTATAATATTGTCATCCAAGACGCAGTCCTGTATGTCCGAAAAGTGAAACCGAATCCAGCCGTTCAATTGGGACACCTCAAAGCCTTGGAAACAAAACCAGCCCAGTACCCTATCCGACGTGTGCAAACCAAAGTGTTCTCTGTGTCTGCTGGAAATATGAGCCCCAACAAAGAAAACCTGTTCCTGGGGGAACTACCCAAGCGACTGATCCTGGCCTGTGTGGAAAATACCAGTTTCAGTGGAGCCTACCCAGAGAACCCGTTTGACTTTAAACATTTCGGCATCAATTTTGTGGCCCTGCATGTGGATGGACAACAGGTCCCAGCCACGGCCTTAACCCCGAACTTTGGGCGCGCGAATTTCATTCGAGCCTATCAGAGCCTGTTTACAGCCACCGGTCAAATCAACCTGGACGAAGG
>JAVTVY010023855.1:0-90299 GCA_036873755.1 Hanleya hanleyi | reverse complement strand
TCGAGGAAATGTGGCATTGGGTTATATCATTATAGGTGAATAGGCACAATGGAGGAAAATACTGGGATATTTGAATAGGAAAAGTAATGTGGAATACTGGGTGAAATTACTATGGCATTGGATTATATGATATTGGGGAAGCAGCGCAACGAGGGGAAATATCGGGATGCTTCAGTGAGGACGATAAGGGGAATATACTGGATGAAATTACGGGAGTACATGGCTATGCGTCATTGGTATGAGGGAGCATGTGTAGGGCGGTGTGGGGGAACGCGTTGCACGGCATACTCTGTATAAGGGAAAAATAGTGGGATATTATGAGAAAATGAGAAATAATGGGTGAAATTTCCATGACACTGGATGTATGGTTTCTGGAATAGGCAAAATGATGAGGCATTTTATTGGGGAAAATGAAGCTAGAAATAATTGGTGAATATATAGAGCTGATTAAGAGAAATAGAGGGAAGACTGATCAAGGTTAGATGATATGGATATATATGCAAAGAAGATATAATGGGGAATTACCGATGGCTATGCGTCATTGGTATGAGGGAGCATATGTAGGGCGGTGTGGGGGAACGCGTTGCAGGGCATACTCTGTATGGGACCTGATCAACATTAGATGATATGGATACAGATGTAAAGAAGATATAATGGGGAATTACCGAGGGTTATGCGTCATTGGTACATGTATGAGGGAGCATGTGTAGGGCGGTGTGGGGGAACGCGCTTCACGGCATACTCTGTATGGGACCTGATCAGCATTGGATGATATGGATGCAGATGTATAGAGGATATGGTGGGGAAATGCCGATGGCTATGCGTCATTGGTACATGTATGAGGGAGCGTGCGTAGGGCGGTGTGGGGGAACCCGCTGCACGGCATACTCTGTATGGGACCTGATCAACATTAGATGATATGGATACAGATGTAAAGAAGATATAATGGGGGATTACCGAAGGCTATGCGTCATTGGTACGTGTATGAGGGAGCGTGCGTAGGGCGGTGTGGGGGAACGCGCTGCACGGCATACTCTGTATGGGACCTGATCAACATTAGATGATATGGATACAGATGTAAAGAAGATATAATGGGGAATTACCATGGCTATGCGTCATTGGTATGAGGGAGCATGTGTAGGGCGGTGTGGGGAACGCGTTGCACGGCATACTATGTATGGGACCTGATCAACATTAGATGATATGGATACAGATGTAAAGAAGATATAATGGGGAATTACCGATGACTAAGCGTCATTGGTACGTGTATGAGGGAGCATGTGTAGGGCAGTGTGGGGAAACGCGCTGCACGGCATACTCTGTATGGGACCTGATCAACATTAGATGATATGGATACAGATGTAAAGAAGATATAATGGGGAATTACCATGGCTATGCGTCATTCGTATGAGGGAGCAATTGTAGGGCGGTGTGGGGAACGCGCTGCACGGCATACTCTGTATGGGACCTGATCAACAGTAGATGATATGGATACAGATGTAAAGAAGATATAATGGGGAATTAACGATGGCTATGCGTCATTGGTACATGTATGAGGGAGCATGTGTAGGGCGGTGTGGGGGAACGCGCTGCACGGCATACTCTGTATGGGACCTGATCAACATTAGATGATATGGATGCAGTTGTAAAGAAGATATAATGGGGAATTACCGTGGCTATGCGTCATTGGTATGAGGGAGCAATTGTAGGGCGGTGTGGGGGAACGCGCTGCACGGCATACTCTGTATGGGACCTGATCAACATTAGATGATATGGATACAGATGTAAAGAAGATATAATGGGGAATTACCATGGCTATGCGTCATTGGTATGAGGGAACAATTGGAGGGCGGTATGGGGGAACGCGCTGCACGGCATGCTCGGTATGGGACCTGATCAACATTAGATGATATGGATACAGAGGTAAAGAAGATATAATGGGGAATTACCGATGGCTATGCGTCATTGGTAGGAGGGAGCATTTGTAGGGCGGTGTGGGGGAACGGGTTGCACGGCATACTCTGTATGACCTGTGCCCATTGTAATACGATGGAGTGCCCAATCAAACCAAACCAAACCAAACCACCGTTTGCATCTTGATGGCACTCCGGGGTCTTGTTCAAACCGACCATAACCCGATTGCAAAAATTGTTAGCTGTAACGATCTGAAACAATGAGTCACTAGGGCTAAAAAATTCAGGTTTCATTTCTCCTCTTCCAATATCTTCTTCGTATCAATTTTGACAAGTGGGTGAATTTTGATGGCCTTACTCCAAACCAATGGGGAGATATCGCCAAAATACAATGACTGGGAAAATTTGATTAATCAGATTTTCAGGTACAAGTCATCTTTAAATCTCCTCTTCGTGGATAACAGATTAGTAGGTAAGATGTATGATTGAAACAACTTTTGGACCTTACCTTTTGACATCCTTGGCCTTGTAAAGGCAAGAGGAAAAAAGGCCTCCAGCCCCAGGCATCTTTCCAGGGAAGCTCCATCGGTTTATTGGCGTCTCCATTGACCAAACAGCAGTATTTCAAACTGAAGCCGTCTCCCAAACCACTGCTAACATCGATTTGCCCTGCATTTCATATTAAAATACATGTACATGCAATCGTTGACATTTCCAAAAATATCTCATCATGTCGCAGTTATTCCTCGGTCTACTTTGGGTTTCATCGAATCCCTGAACATTTCACAAGACGGTAACTACTGCATCGCACTTTTTGTTTTGCAGCAAATTCTCGCAGGTCTCCCACAACACACACTCATCAGGTCAAAACTATCCTATTGACACATCCGTGTCTTGAAGCGTTCATATTTTACTTCTGCATTTCTGTACAAGTAATATTCAGAGTATTATGAGTTGAATGATATAAATAACTCCGTCCAACGGCATCGCGGAATTACTTCTCCATTGAGTTTAGCTGCTTCCGTCAACCAGTCATCTGGAAAGCTTAGCTATTTAATGGCTTACCTGGCTGTTGGAATGAAAGCATGATGATGTTATCAGCAAAATGCCAATTAAAATCAATCTACTCGTATCATATATAGATCAACTGATATTCCATGACTAGTCTCGAAGGTGTGGCAATCCAGTTTTTGCTACTACTTCAAACGGTTTCTCTGTGATCGACCGTGTATCCACCTTCACTGGATTTGAAGGAAACTACAGATAGCCCTACAGGCACATCATATTTAGATCTATATCTCTATTAAAATGAAGCGGGCATTCTCTCTCGTCGACTTTATGACAAAAGAGATGATTACAATTTCGACATCGTAAACTATCTCTTTCTGGACAGTAATATTCCAGTGGGACCTGCATATGGCGTATACATATCTCGCTTAGTAGCATTTGCTAGATCCTATGTTAAATGTGACGATTTTAATCAACGTCACAAAACATTGGTACAGAAACTTAAAAAACAGGGCTATTCCACCAAGCGCCTACACTCAAAGTTTCTCAAATTTGGCGATACATATCGCATGCTGATAGCAAAATACGAACGTAGCGTGCAAGATCTATGGCGCTACGTTTCGTAACTTGTGTCTAATTCCGCTTAACCCGGGGCTAGGGGCCGTATGAACCCATGTACTTCAAGATCCTCAGGGTACTCATATGAACAGCCACAATCAAAGCGTGACTGAGATACATCATTTTTTAGATGACGACTCTATAACGAATATTATGGATTAAGAATACTGATCAGCGATACGGATTTGATATTTTTGGAACATCATGATGTCTTGCCGGCATCATTGAAAACTGTTGACCGCTTCTCTCTTGTAGGAAACAAGCCTATGTTTATGTATACTATGATTGTCTTTTTGAATCTGGTGCTAATACTGTTATGTGGAAAATGGAATAGGTCTTTGGATTATGGACGCGGATATTCTCTAATGGACGACGGCTGGATTATGAATGACGGACTAGACGCTTGTAATTCGTCTGTTCCGACAGGTTGAATATAGCTGTCACCATTACCACTTAATACGTGTTAATTTGATTATTCGAAGAGAAATGCAAATGAGTTTTTTATGAATAATTAATTCAACAATGAGTTAATAATAACTAAATAATTGATTAATGAACCTACCGTCTTCCATCTGGTTTGGACATGTAACATTGCGTTTCAGGAGGCAATATTTTCCATCTGGCCATTTACTGTCCACAATGCTTGACGCGCTGTTACATACTCCCATTGAGAAGCCTTCGTCCCTGGTCAAATACAAATGATTGTTTCGCCACTTCCAGCTGCCATATTCTGCGTCAAAATTAAGCATATCTCCTTGTGTAAAGTACTCTGTATTGAGATAAACGAAAACAAAGTACATAAATTTAATGCCCATACATTTTTTTCATTGAGAGAGAGAGAGAGAGAGAGAGAGAGAGAGAGAGAGAGAGCAAGGATGTGAGGCTGGAGGATGAGGCAGAGCGTTTTTATGCGATTTTGAATGTATTTGAAATCTAAGTCAATTTCAAGTTAAAGTCAAGTCAGACCTCCATTGAACGGGCATCCCAGTTGTGTTCGTGGAAGAGAAAGTTGTCCGGCCCGCGGCCCACTATCTGCATCTGTGGATACAAGAAAAGAAGAAAAAATCACCTATCCGATAGATAAGCTATAAGGCACATTATTATAAACCTATGTGGTTTTCCCCTATATTGTATTAATCACAAATGTGCAATAGTTTTTTATATATATTCATGGATAGTATTTTCTTCATATTGGAGAGTTGTTGTTTGCAGAAGACGTGTGTCCAAAAACACAAACATGAGTGTTGGCAATATGCCAAAATGATATTCAGTGTAATTGAAGCAACAATTGCTGACCATTCATTCTTCATCCCTGTTTCAAAATGTATAATAATTAACTCATTAGTATGAACGATGTTGTATGCACATCTCTTGCGCTCATGACTCGTTCATAAAACACTGTACAATCCTATAACCTATAAATTCATAGAGAGAGAGATAGAGAGAATTAAGGTTAATGTCGCGTTCAGCAATATTTCCGCTATATTGCGACGACCAAACAAAATTCTAAGTATTAAAAGTAAGTCAACAACCCAGCAATCCAGAAGTAATCAACACAACACACTAAAAGACATGCACATACATTAAAACTTATGCAACCAACCGATTTCTTTCAAATAACCTAAAATACAGTCTTCTTTTACCCGACTAAAAAGATCTTCTAAAGTAGCTGCTTGATGAAGGGAATCTCTTACAATCTTTAAATCTATACAGTCGATCAGAATATGTTTCACTGTGAGATCTTCATGGCATGGAATACGCCTTGGGGCTGGTTCCTTTTTTAGTAAATGTTCGTGAGTTAATCGGATATGGCCGATTCTACATCGCCTGATCATGGCTTGATCGAAACGTTTCTGGCTACTCAGATAAACATATGGCACATACTGAGCATTTTCACATGGAATGTAATCATTTCGGAGCAGGGTTGAGTGTTTAGCTTAAACTCTCCACAGAGAATATCATCCATAAATTCGTACGCTTTGAAATATAGGCGCTTTTCTTACCTAAATATACATATCTTTCGAAGGATTATCACGGCATTCATTGCTCATCACCCAATTTACACGACACTTGAGAAAAGTTCGAACTTTTACTCAAGCTAAATGTTAATTAGAATCTTTAACGAACAATGTTTTATAAACTGGCGCTAAGAGATTTCATTCTGTATAATTAGTGACGATGGTGAATGATGACGTCACAGTGACAGCATTTTGTCAGAATTACAAGCGTCTAGTCCGTCAGTCATAATCCAGCCGTCGTCCATTAGAGAATATCCGCGTCCATAATCCAAAGACCTATTCCATTTTCCACATAACAGTATTAGCACCAAATTCAAAAAGATAATCATAGTATACATAAACATAGGCTTGTTTCCTGCAAGAGAGAAGCGGTCAACAGTTTTCAATGATGCCGGCAAGACATCATGATGTTCCAAAAATATCAAATCCGTATCGCTGATCAGTATTCTTAATCCATAATATTCGTTATAGAGTCGTCATCTAAAAAAAAGATGTATCTCAGTCACGCTTTGATTGTGACTGTTCATATGAGTACCATGAGGATCTTGAAGTACATGGGCCATTTTTCGCCTATTTTTTGGATCGATTTTCCGAAATTTTTCGATATTCCCTCTTGTTTAAGTAATAAATCTGATAGAGAATGATTAGTTTTGGCAAAATAAATTAGCTTTATGCCATTTTGAATATGACAAATGCGAAAAATGGACCGAAAAGACCGAAAACACGAATCTCTGAGGAAATTCCTTGGTCGACATTTTGACTTTTCCCATGATCCTCTGCACCTAGGATTATGCAAATAGCCATGAAATGACGCGAATGAGATTCGTGGAAAAGTCGGAAGGTTTCAGGTCTCGTTCTGAAGCCTGCTGTGGGCCATGATGGTCAGATAGGATTACTTTTGAAGAATCCAGACCATGTTCCTAGCTCAAGTGATAAAAGCCTGGCTGAGATACAGAATATCTCATGAATCATTCTTTTCGGTTGGGAAGAATGCAGTCAGAATATCGGTCCATGGGGTCATGTGGCGTCTTTTCTGTGCGCCTTCAACTTTACCAAACCATATTTTCTAGTTCTACTCATTGAGGAAACGTAGTCTTTGTGATTAAGTTACTTGTCTCACCTGAAGGTTGCTGGCCGGAATTGTTCTGCTGTGCTCTGACATACTGAAGACTAACGGACGTTACGATGGCCAACCACCAGTGACAGAGAGCCCGTTCCTTGTATTGCGAAGTTAACATCTTGCGAGATACCAATAAAGGTACACATCTGACGAACGTCCCAGACTGGAAGATGAAAGAGAGCAGCCCAGTTTAATTTCAGGAATGAACTCGCTTCACCTGATCGGTCAAACATATTATCCAATCAGATGATATCAATCGCTATCAAACATCCGGATTGCGAAGGTGTGTAATATGTATTAAAATTCATTGTCCTAAGTACCTGTATTCTCCTATATTGTATCCGTTAATGCCATGGGCAGTGTTCGTGGATGAACATACCCACAGCTACTTGTCGGTTAACAATACAGAGTGATGGACAGTCACCTCGTTAAGTAGATTAATGGTATCACTGCTGTTTCTGATCAATACAAAATCGTCGCTGTGCGCTCCCAAGAGCCCGACATTGTTTTTTAATATACTATGAAATAAACGTATTTGCCCGATCAACTGACCATACAATTATGCTTCAACTAATTAGAGATTCCCTACATGGCTATCCATGTGCGCTTAGCACATTTGAGCGATGGGATATGTCAATTCACTTACACACTGGCTCTATTTACACGAGGGATTCTTTTTCTGGAATCACCCGGTTGACAATGGACTTTGCATGTATTCAGGTGTTCTTTCACAAGAACATCCCACCCGATGGCAGAAAAACCGGGTTGATCTTTTACAAGACACCCCACCTCGCACTCGTCCTACATAATTGTAATCAATACATCCCTGGATAGTTTCAAAGGACGCCGTTGCGAAGACGGGAAGAACAAGAGTTGTCTCCCATGCTTCTCGAGTTCAACAGGACATCTCTGGTGGCTCTTGTGTTGAAAGTGAAGATTTTAACACGTATATATCAATTATATATATGTTTTTGTTACAAATCTTTGTAACGATAACGTGAGAGTTACAGACCAGTCAAACGGGTTGTGGAAGTTTTCGTCACCAGGTCGTCCTTCATTTAATACGTTACTAATTAGTTACTAACGTTGACCTGGGTTCTCAACGTGTAAAACACTTACGGCAGTGCATTGTACACAGAGATCGCGAAGCCCACAATACAGCCCAACAATACTGAGATAAAACTGCCTCAATTTATCGTACAAAATTTAACAGGGAATACCATTTACTGCAAACATTAAATGATAAATGCAAAAATAACTATTTATACATCTATGTCAACAGCATTGATTTATCGTAAACTTAGTATAATAATAGTATAATCATAACAAAACTGTCTCTTTTTCCAATATTTTGTTCAAGATGACATAGTCAACAGTTATTCTGATTATCTTCACAGCCGTGCTCTTCAGTTGAGAACACCTTCACACATGCAAAGTCCATTGTCAACCGGGTGATTGTAGAAAAATGAATCTCTCATGTTAAATAATACAGTCATTGTGTAAGTCATTTACCAACCTCGACTTCGGGATTCAAGCTGTATAAACAATCGCGTCATTACACGGACGTGAGTGTTCATACAGCTTGAATCCCTCAGTCTCAGGTGGTAACTATTACAAATCACCTGATTATGCTGCTGGTACATGTATCTTTATGAAAGTTTTGCTATTGTATTTGCAGAGGAACTAAATCTTGTCACGTGTACAGATATGCAAATCAACCGTCCCTGTTGCTATATTTTGAGGCGATGCGGAGAATACGCTGTGGTGAATTTGATTTCTTGAGAGGTTTCTGACAAGATAGGTGATCAGCCAAGCTTCCGTGTTCTGATAAGCGCGAACCGGAGTCGCATCGCGTTGCCATGTCTTGTAGAATTGTAGTTTTTATCGGATGGTATGGCGTCCTCTTGCCAGTTTGTGGTAGCTAACATACATTAACTAGTGTGGTATTAATCGATATGGACTTCCTCAAACATAACGATGTGAGCATAAAGGTTTCCCGATGACCTTTACAGGAGGAAAGGAATAGGAATATAAAGTTAGATAAGTCAAATGAACTAGATGTACTAAGAGATAAACTATCCAGTAAAGTTGTCATCCCTCCTGAGTCAGAAATGTTGGTTGCAAGGTGTGTTGGTGGAAGGGCCGACAGGACTAACAGCTATATCGTGGAGCCTTTCAAAGAAAGGGCGCGCTCATGTCGCATGCGTTGGTAAATCCTCTCCCTCTCGGTACAGCGTCCCACGTCCGATGGTGCAGACGCAGCCCTTCTCCCTTCACACACTATCCCAGTTACAGGCGTCTGCACCGTCATTAATAATTCAGCCGTCGCCCATTAAAGAATATCCGCGTCCATAATCCAAAGACCTATTCCATATTCCATATAACAGTATTAGCACCAAATCCAAAAAGACAACCATAGTATACATAAATATAGGCTAGTTTCCTGCAAGAGAGAAGCGGTCGACAATTTTCAATAATGCCGTCAAGATATCATCATGTTCTAAAACTATCAAATCCGTATCGTTGATCAGTATTCTTAATCCATAATATTATCTTAATATTAATAATCTTAATTATTATAATCTTAATAATAATAATAATAGGCATGCGTGTGTGCAGGAGTCACGTTGGGTGAAAACACAATGTCTCCTCGTTCTAAACACAGCATACCAATTCCGGTTGGACATTGCTGTCTTACTCCCCTACCTACCCTATCCTTTAGCGCATGCCTGTATTCAGAAAATCTTGTTGGGGGAAACCCTCCGGTCTCTTTCCTCTCTGGTTCTTGGTACAGCGTCCAAATTCGATGGCGCATGCGCTCCTTCACGCCCTTACCTACACTACCACATGGCCCATGCCCCACTAATATACACGCGATTATAATTATAATGGTGGATTAGAAAACCTGAAAAGATACTGGTTCTAGAAATTATTAGTTTGGTAAAACTTTCGTTTTAATTTTAAAAGATGGTATTGATTTGCGAGAAAATGATGACTTGTTCAATTATTGTAAAATTACGAACCTTAAATACATTATCAACCTACGTGTCCAGCATTATAGGATCACAAAAAATATAAATACAAATTTACGTTCTTTTTTATGTTAACGGGAAACTACGGAACATGACGTGCCGGGGCATGCTGGCTGTATGTTGTCACATATCCCAATGAAAGCCACGGTATTTCCTCTGGACCTGGTAAGGAGAATCCAATAGTCCATCACGAGAGTATTTATTAGCGAGTTATTGTCTTTATGGGCGGGAATATGGAACAAATTAGAATTGCAATCAATGATGGGATATTCACACAGAATACCTTACTACAGAAATGAGGACGAAATATATCGACTTGAGATATTAATTGCTGGCTAATGTGAAAAATACGCTATTTATCTCCACCACATAATGATCGTGCCAGCCCATTCCAGCAATATTGTTTTCACAAGTCGACCATTTACATCAGTATAGTGATTGTGAGTGATCAGAACATTATGTATAGAACATCATCCTGTCTTGATGAAATCATTATTTTATTTCATACACATTTGAAATTTGTGCTAACTGTCATACGAACTATAGTCTGTCCATTTTAATTAGTCGTCTACCTTGAAGCTTGTCAAAAATCAGTAGATAAGTTTGCATAAATTGTTTTTTGCAGCGTGTAGAACAAACTCAACTCTACAAAATGAATACCATTTCTTCGTGATATCGATAGCATATCACGCTTGAAATAACTTTGAAATTCTCTCCATATAAAACTTCGGTACAGTTCTTTCATGTACCGGGCCTCAATTACATAGAGAGGCGTCATAATGTATTCGTGTTTACTAGCACAAAGGTCAACAATGCCGTGTACGGTCTTAGAGGTGTGTGCGGTTTTTCATTCGGCAATCTCACTGGGCATGGGATATTAGTGACACTCCTGTTATTACTTAATACGGAATCAATGACTTTTGTGCCAGTGAGTATGAATAGATTATGACGTCTTTCTATATAATTGAGGCTCTCTAGATTTGTATCTCATACCGCTTGTGCAGGTGCCGGGGGCCGTGTGGTCATATCATCCAAGTTGCCACATGAACAGGTACAATAAAAGCGTACCTTAGATAAAACACATGTCTCGAATCGTTAGAGTCTTGGTATATGCTTTAGAATAGGTTAACCAGAAGACTATACTGTGAAGTCATGTGGCTCTGTCAGTATGTCGGCACCTCTTCCCGCCTCCCTTATATGCGTTGTAATGAAACAAATGTACTGGAGTTTTATATGGAGAGAATTACAAAGTTATTTCAAGCGTGATATATTATCGATATCATGGAGAAATTGTAGTCCTTTTGTAGAATTCAGTTTGTTCTACACGCTGCAAAAAAAGGAAATTTATGCAGAGTTAACTACTGATTTTTGACAAACTAAGTAGACGACTAATTAAAATGGACAGACTTTAGGTGTTTCGATTATTGACGAGGAAATTCCTGTATGCACGACGGTCGAATATTGAATGTTTGATATGAAGCTTGCTATTTTTGCCACTCATAATGTCGGACCGTTATTATGGGTACATATTTATGTGGCAATGTGTCAGGATATCCATTAATGTCGCCTATATCCATATAATCTTGATCGATGACCTGAGTTTTGTTCCCGTTAATACGGCGAAAAATGTGAAGGATTAAATACGCCCATTCACCGGCTAATATATACAGTAGATCGTCGACTAGCTAACCTGACGTCACGCGGTCACGTGAACCATAAGCTCATAAACTGGTTCAGTTGTAAATATGGCGCTACAATACGCAATAATAATAATTAAATACGACGACATGGGACAACAACATATACCTAATAATTGACAAAAATAGGAGTAACACTTCTGACAAATTCCAGAGAAAACCAATGTTGTGATAAATATGCGTTAATATTTGAAAATACATAGATTGGAAGCGTTTCGATTAGTCACTGTTTGCCTGTCCGTGGTATTATTGATGACAAACCCATCATCAAGGTGATTATATACGGCCAAGCATTCATTAATAGCATATTCCTCATAGCAAGGTATATTTTATAAAGGAGCACTAGTACATATCATGACCAGAGGAGTTAAACGACGACTTTTTAGTGATATTTTATTGGCAGAACTCTTCTCAATCTCAAGTAATTGTAAAGACACATTGCGACAAATGCTAACATCAAGAACACTTCTTAACTTAAAGACAACCTACGGAAAAAGGGAACATTTTTAAATTATGTAAGATTAGTATAATTATATGTATCGCCAAATTTGAGAAACGTTGAGTGGAGGCGTTTGATGGAATAGCCCTGTTTTATAAGTTTCTGCAACAATGTTTTATGACGTTGATTAAAATCGTCACATTTAACACAGGATCTAGCAAATGCTACTAAACGAGATATGTATACGCCATATGCAGGTCCCACTGGGAGATTACTGTCCAGAAAGGGATAGTTTACGATGTCGAAATTGTAATCATCTCTTTTGTCATAAAGTCGACGAGAGAGAATGCCCGCTTCATTTTTATAGAGATATAGATCTAAATATGATGTGCATGTAGGGCTGTTTGTAGTTTCCTTCAAATCCAGTGAAGGTGGATATATATCCTTCACTGCGTCATTTATATAGCGATTATCCACAGCGAGAAGATCGTCTATATAGCGTTTGGTGAATGAGAAGGAACGGGCTTTGAATGGATCGGTTTTTGAAAGCGCCTGCATATAGTCATATTCATAAGAGAACAGATACAGGTCAGCCAACAGGGGTGCACAATTAGTACCCATTGGAATACCTATATGCTGCTGATATATTGTGTTGCCAAATTTCACATAGATATTTTTAATGAGAAATTCAAGCAACTCTATAAATAAAGAAACATCCCATGAATGATATCTCTTGTATGTAGTAGAGCTAAAGAATGCTTTATGGCTTCCGACATTAATATATCTACGATCACTTTTCTTGAACACAGATACTATTAATGAACTTATACGGTCAATAAGGTCCTGATGAGGGATTGTAGTATAGAGAGTCGAGAAATCCCATGTGGATACATGTCTGTACGGTATGTGACCTTTAGCATCAAGTTCTTCCGTAAGACATTTTGAGTTTTTCAATATCCACATACATTCAACGCCAGAGTTCTTAGAAATAGTGGCGCAACACCTTTCCCAAAATGCTTTTACCTCCTGAAAGGCCCTCGTCAATAGGGTTGAAAGAAGTATGGTGGTGCAGCTTCTAGAACCAGCTATGAATCTAGCTTTGTATGGTGATTTATGCATTTTGGGAGTCCAGTATAGTTTTGGTATGTCATTATGATTGGTTGGAAGACAAATACCTCTTTCCCTGAGAAACTTCCAGAGTAAATGCAGTTTTGGAGTAAGTAGACGTATTTGATGAAGATATGTCTACACTCAATTCTTTAACCAGCACCTGGTAATAGTAATATTTACATATGAATATTATATTATTCGGAGCTTTGTCTGCTGGGACTATGACGAATTTACTCTGGAAACTTGCTAGATCTTCTTGCGAATTGAGGTTTCTCAGTACTTGTTTTGCTTGGGGAAGAGTACTTCTGTCAATATGGCGGACTGTTTCAACGACCTTGCTCTTGGTGAGGTCCAGCCAATCAGCGAGTACTGTAGGTTCAACTTTTTCTCGCTTAGACCAATCAATAACGTACTGTTCCGCAAAGAAATTATTCATTAACCCTACCTGGCCTGGGGGGTCCGAAATGTCTGGGCTATCTCCGGAACGACAGAAAATGGAGAGCCGAAACTCTGTGACTTTATAGTTTATCATATTGGGTCATTTTAAGCCTATTTGCATAACTCCACGAGCAGAGGATCATGGGAAAATTCAAGATGGCGGCCACATGGGACGCTTGTAACCAGAAAAGTGATGTTTTTGTCATATTTCTTCAAAATTTCAGCTTTTCCGGGATGAAAAGTGGGCAAAAACTATTTTATTTCACACTAGATTAATATTTACCAATTTATCATTCCATTTTTGCGGAGAAATTGCATAAATAAAAAAGTCGGAAAATCTAACCGAAAGATCAACCAAAAAATGCCGTTTTTGGAAATGACATCACTGTGACGTCATCAAGGCGGCCATCTTGGATTATTTTACATTTTCCGGTAGCGCTTGATCCAAGGGTATAATGTGGTAAGTTTCAGCTCCCTAGCTCAAGGGTTAAGAAAAATAATTAGGGGGGGAGGCAATTTCGGCCCCCAGGCCACAACAGGTCCCAAAAAGCCCAGGCCAGATAGGGTTAATAAACGAAACAAACCCTCACCCACTTCTTCAGTATACGTGGAACGACTGACAAGACAAGTGAAGGGATGAAGACGATACTGTTATATACTTAACAACAATCGATATATTTTGCGCCACATCCTGTACGAAATGAGGAAAATATTTAAACAATGTGTTCAGTAGCATTGGGCCATTGCAATTTTAATAGGCACCCCCCCCCCCCGTGGATGGTTTTAGAATTTGGGAGGGGGGTATATTGCCTGAAAGAATTTTGGGGGGGGTGGTTGATGGTGTAAAAATTTGGGAGGGGGTATGTTGTCTTAAAAGAATTTGGGGGGGAGAAAGCGATGGTTAATAATAATGGGGGGGGGGGTGCTTCACTTTTTGTGTTGGGGGGGGGTGGCGTAGTACTCTTGATTGTGATTGCATGTAAAAGAGCTTGGGTATTGTATATTGTAATGACACACCCTGTGGATGGTTTTAATATTGGGGGGGTCTACCGCTGAACAAAAATATTAGGAGGGGGGGTGATCTACCTCTGAAAGAATTGGGGGGGATCTCGCTAACGCTGGAAAAATGAAGGGGGGGGTTTAAATATTGGGGGGGAGGGATCACATAAAATGCATAGTATTATTCTTGCTTCAGTCGTTGTATGCGCGCATGCAGTGAACCTATGGGAATGAAGTATCTTCTTATAAATTTGCAACACGATCGGATGATATAACACCACAGCAAATGCCCTCGCCATCATCTCTCGTCGTGGCTCGGCTATCAAAGCTTACGCCATGACAGAAGGCTTGTCTAGATGAATGGACAACAACGGTTTATTTATAGAATCCCGAATCAAATTCTGGAACCGCGTCACCTTCGTGACCCTCACGACTTCTGCCATATCTGGGTTACCCAAATGAAACCGCGCGTAATCAATTTATTCGCGTGTCTATTTCTTCGCCACAGCTCGCGGGAAGGAAAGAACGTCGCGCATTTATTGGAAGTTAATTTTAGAACAGCATCAAATCAACCGCTGGAAAACGGTCGCTCTCAAGCAAGGCCGACACGGTGGATACAGTGTATGGTCCTTGCTATGGAAGATCATCTATCATTCTTTAGATGACGACTTTACAACGAATATTATGGATTAAGAATACTGATCAGCGATACGGATTTGATATTTTTGGAACATCATGATGTCTTGCCGGCATCATTGAAAACTGTTGACCGCTTCTCTCTTGCAGGAAACAAGCCTATGTTTATGTATACTATGATTGTCTTTTTGAATTTGGTGCTAATACTGTTATATGGAATATGGAATAGGTCTTTGGATTATGGACGCGGATATTCTCTAATGGACGACGGCTGAATTATGAATGACGGACTAGACGCTTGTAATTTTAACCTGTGTATGCCTGGATTCTGCTGGTGGACAAGTTGTCCCCGAGGCCGGGCCCCTGCACACCCAACACTCATAATGGATACAATACAAAGAAATAATATTAAGACAGACCCGAGGAACCTTAGTGCAGGTTTCTCGCCCGAGTCTCTAATAGTTCGAAATGCACTCAGACCTTTTTCAATCCAAATGACAGATATATTTCTGACAGCAAAGCAATGCCACGACATCAAACCTTGTAATATTGCGCTTGATGATTGTTTAGCACCGAATTCTACATGTAATAATTTCAAAATTTCTAAGTGTGGACATCGTGGATGTCTCACGTGTCCACTCTTTAATACGTCAGCTTCATTTTGTTCCGCGTTAACTGGTAACTCATATTCTGTCAACTCGTATGTTGATCTTAGTTGTTCTACTACAAACTGTATTTATTTAGTTTCCTGTAAGAAGTGTGGTCAACAGTGTGTTGGCAAGACCACCCAAAGACTCCATCTTAGGCTGAACGGTCACAGAAAATCCGTTAAGAAAAAGCAATTGCTTATAGGTAGACATTTTTCTGGACCCGACCACGGCTGGGATAACTTTAGTATTCAGATCATAGACGTCGTCTATCCATCTACTAAGGATTCTCCCTTTGGATTTGAGAGAAAAATCCGAGAGCGGAAATTATTCTGGATGCTAGAACTTGGGTCAGTGTTTCCGTTTGGTTTAAATGATGTCAGTGGGTTCGGCAATGCTACAAACCGCCGTTCAAATATATCCAACATTACCCAACTATTTAAACCCCATCAACGGAGACAACGCAGCCATGGTTGGCGAAAGTTTAATAGTTCGATGATTCACGATCATATCACTTTAAATTACTTAGTGGGTTTAACTAACGCACCCAATAGTATACATAGCTTACGTACAGTTCTGTATGCGTTACCTCTGAGAGCTTTAAATCAAATAGCCAGAGATATACAACAATCTGCGTCTTCAGGAAATATAATACCACCAAAAATCAGTAAAGTATGTCAAGATATAGCGTATTTTCGGTTGTATCGTCCAGTGAACATAATCGAAACATCTCAAGATCGGCTTTTCTTGAAACTCAACTACTTAGATAAAGGACTGGACATCATTAATTTACCTCGAATCCTGAATGATCCAGAGGTACGCAACGCTGTACCAAACTATTTGAAGTTCACAGAACCTCCTTGCATTTCATATAAGTATACTAAATCTATAGCCACCAAAATATTCAATTACCCCAATGCTGTCAAGGAGTTTGACTGGAACTTATACACGTCAGGAGGCTATAGTTGTGATTGTGAATTGTCGAACTTTATCTATACACCATGCAAACATATTGTGACTGGTGACCTTGATGTGGTGAGTGATAAGGATCTGAAATTACTCCTGATGAAAGAACCTAAATATAGAGAGCCAAGAAGAATAAATCTGAAGGCCGACCAGAAGATAGTCCTGTCTGCATTAGAACAGTACGTTATTGATTGGTCTAAGCGAGAAAAAGTTGAACCTACAGTACTCGCTGATTGGCTGGACCTCACCAAGAGCAAGGTCGTTGAAACAATCCGCCATATTGACAGAAGTACTCTTCCCCAAGCAAAACAAGTACTGAGAAACCTCAATTCGCAAGAAGTTCTAGCAAATCTCCAGAGTAAATTCGTCATAGTCCCAGCAGACAAAGCTCCGAATAATATAATATTCATATGTAAATATTACTATTACCAGGTGCTGGTTAAAGAATTGAGTGTAGACATATCTTCATCAAATACGTCTACTTACTCCCAAACTGCATTTACTCTGGAAGATTTATTTAACAATCACAAAAAGTTTCTCAGGGAAAGAGGTATTTGTCTTCCAACCAATCATAACGACATACCAAAAATATACTGGACTCCCAAATGCATAAATCACCATACAAAGCTAGATTCATAGCTGGTTCTAGAAGCTGCACCACCAAGCTTCTTTCAACCCTATTGACGAGGGCCCTTCAGGAGGTAAAAGCATTTTGGGAAAGGTATTGCGCCACTATTTCTAAGAACTCTGGCGTTGAATGTATGTGGATATTGAAAAACTCAAAATGTCTTACGGAAGAACTTGATGCTAAAGGTCACATACCGTACAGACATGTATCCACATGGGATTTCTCGACTCTCTATACTACAATCCCTCATCAGGACCTTATTGACCGTATAAGTTCATTAATAGTATCTGTGTTCAAGAAAACTGATCGTAGATATATTAATGTCGGAAGCCATAAAGCATTCTTTAGCTCGACTACATACAAGAGATATCATTCATGGGATGTTTCTTTGTTTATAGAGTTGCTTGAATTTCTCATTAAAAATATCTATGTGAAATTTGGCAACACAATATATCAGCAGCATATAGGTATTCCAATGGGTACTAATTGTGCACCCCTGCTGGCTGACCTGTATCTGTTCTCTTATGAATATGACTATATGCAGGCGCTTTCAAAAACCGATCCATTCAAAGCCCGTTCTTTCTCATTCACCAAACGCTATATAGACGATCTTCTCGCTGTGGATAATCGCTATATAAATGACGCAGTGAAGGATATATATCCACCTTCACTGGATTTGAAGGAAACTACAGATAGCCTTACAGGCACATCTTATTTAGATCTCTATCTCTATAAAAATGAAGCGGGCATTCTCTCTCGTCGACCTTATGACAAAAGAGATGATTACAATTTCGACATCGTAAACTATCCCTTTCTGGACAGTAATATTCCAGTGGAACCTGCATATGGCGTATACATATCTCGCTTAGTAGCATTTGCTAGATCCTGTGTTAAATGTGATGATTTTAATCAACGTCACACCACATTGTTGCAGAAACTTATAAAACAGGGCTATTCCACCAAGCGCCTCCACTCAAAGTTTCTCAAATTTGGCGATGCATATCGCATGCTGATAGCAAAATACGGACGTAGCGTGCAAGATCTATGGCGCTACGTTTCGTAACTTGTGTCTAATTCCGCTTACCCCGGGGCTAGGGGCCGTATGAACCCATGTACTTCAAGATCCTCATGGTACTCATATGAACAGTCACAATCAAAGCGTGACTGAGATACATCATTCTTTAGATGACGACTTTACAACGAATATTATGGATTAAGAATACTGATCAGCGATACGGATTTGATATTTTTGGAACATCATGATGTCTTGCCGGCATCATTGAAAACTGTTGACCGCTTCTCTCTTGCAGGAAACAAGCATATGTTTATGTATACTATGATTGTCTGTTTGAATTTGGTGCTAATACTGTTATATGGAATGTGGAATAGGTCTTTGGATTATGGACGCGGATATTCTCTAATGGACGACGGCTGGATTATGAATGACGGACTAGACGCTTGTAATCGTAAACTAATTAGTTATTACATTATAATAATCTGGTAAAAAGTTACAGCATATGTGCATGTCCTGTTGTAATATACATTTAACTGTATATAACTACCTGCAACATACGTGGTTCCCATAAATCGTTGAAACTTCTATGTCATAAACCAATGTAACATATTTCGTACCCACCATCCTACAATATGATTGGTCAGTGAGATCAGTTCTTTGATGTGAGTTTGAGCCAATCAAAAGTTACAATTGACAATGGTAGAGTCGGGCTGCTGCAGTCAGACAACTAGAAGGTTCTCATAACAAAAATTCCACGCAATTCACATTTCTATATGGTGATCAGTTTCTTAATCTCGCATGTCAAGAAAACACAAAAAGTTGACGTCGACTTTTGAAAAGCGACGTCGTTTGGACTCTCGTACGTCTCACGTCGAGTTTTGCAATGTTAAAGAGATGCAGAACTTAAAAAGTCATATTTCCAGATCGGCGTTAAATTATGATATCGACCAACTTGTTCAGCATAATTCAACTATATCCCCAATACGCCAGTATTTGCACCCGCACCCTCGATGCCTGCATATGCATCGCGATAAACGCTATCATACTTGGAAACGAACATTCGTGCAGTAGGTCACGCTAGTCAATAGGGAAATTCTCTCTTTGGGCAGCTCACAGTTTAATACAAAATTTAATTGATAGTAATTTCTTACAGTCAAAATAGTTTTCATGAGATCAAGGCTATTAATGCATATTCAAACAAAACATATTCATTCAACCAAAACAATTATAGTGTGCCCTTTTGTCATTTATTGCCAAAATTTTACTCTAAAATGTATGATGAACTGGGGTTTCTTCTTGGAGGATGGCACATTGTAAGATGTTCTTACATCTATAGATGGTCGCTTCATCGCTATTAAAAGCACCATATCATTGGGTAAGGAGAAAACGTGTATATTTGTCGTCAAAACCGAGCACCTTGGAAACGTGTATACATCTTGCGCATGCGCGATTGTGCTACCCCCAAGAAAATGTACAGACGAGGCGCCAGTTCCGACCCACCAAAGTGAAATTTGCATCCGTTTCAGAAGGAAATGGTTTGATTGGCATATTCATTATCTTGATCGCCGTACAATTGTCCATAGCCTTTATTAACAAACTAACTTAGCTGGGGATAAATTGAACTGCAGGGAAAATAAAATTACATTGCTTAATGAGAGCCGGAGAGGTGTCAGTTCCGCCCCACTGTCGCCTGTTCCGATCCAGCTTCGTTTTGGCATTGACCTTTGACCCAGATATAAACGAATGTAATCGTCAACATGATAACTTTTCCGCCAAAATAGTGTTCTAGCTGGATATTTCGTTTTGAATGTCTTCATCTCATAAGTGAACATTTGACGTTAAAGAATGCGGGTTGGGGTGATAGTGATATGGTCGAGCTGATCATATTGGCATGATATATTGGACATTGAATTCAATCCGATGGCTAATAAGCGTATACTTACTCGAAAATGATGATAAATCAACGTTACTTTTGCTTAATTTACCTCTGAATGGCAGATTAAAGAGAAGAAATGCTAATCTGCACTCGAGATACGATTTTACGCAGTGAGCGCTGCGTTCGCAAGACATTTTCAGGCCATATGGTACTGGCCATCCATGGATGATGGTGGTTCGGAACTGGGTCCGTCAGTTGATGTCAACAATGGGGCAGGTAGCCTTTAGAAAGATACCCCAGTAAATAAATTTATGAGAGATAAATAGTACCATATGATAAATGATAATTATATGTGAGAAACAAAACATCAAAACTTTGATCGAAAGCGCGGGCAGACGACACGGTTTTGGATCACCGGCCAGTCATGGTATTTGTATTTAGACCGATGTAGTCGTGTGTATGGAGTGGGTCTGCAAAGCTGTCTCCTAACAAAACCAGTGAATGCATAATATAATTTAACCATGATTGAGAGGTTGATCAACTTGCTTAAATACACCAAATGTTTTATGATCTCGAGTGATCATGGTTATGACAAGGTGCAGTATTTTGGGAAGTGGGTCGGAACTGACACTGGATCGGAACTGGCGACGTCACTGTACACGAGAGAGCTTCGTGTTACTAGGTTACCTGTGTTGGAATTTGTACAAAAACTATCCAAGCTACATATATTTCAGGTAAAAAGGAGGCTAAGTATTCAAAGGAGTTCTGTGTCAGGAGATTTGTAGCCTCGAACTGCAGAAGCACTGTATTGTGGTTGTTGGGGGGGAGGTGGGGGGGGAGAGTTACTCGATCGTAACTGCAAGCTACATGAAGCTCAGTTTGACTATGATCATTTTCGGGGACAAAATCCAACTCTGCTATATTACCTCAAGCAAGCTATTGAACAACAAAATAAAATGAATGCACCATTAGCTTTATGTTATTTCGTCTCTGTGTGTCAGCGACACGAAACCGCCTTCGAAGATAATGAACGTAATCCAGCTGAGGATTTCCCCCTGTGTTCGGTCTATTTATAGAACACTGCGTCTGAAGCAGATATGTTTGTCCGCTTCTTGAGGTGTACCCTTCTACGGTTTGGCCTGATCCAGCGGCCCTAAACCCGTACCCTGACCAGGTCGAGATCTCAGCAGCAACTGCCTTCAAACTTGATATTCATTGACGGTTAAACTTGATATCTGTACCATGGGAACCTGGATGGTAATCGAGAGATGAACGCAGCGCCATCTATATATATCGATTACCATCCCGGCCGCTGCTTTACGAGACCGATGAGGGCAGAATCATTGTACATAATATTCTTCCTTATGTCCTTAGGAAGAAACGATTCAGTTAAAAGATTTCAGTCACTCCTACATGTATTGTTCTTGTACTGTGTCGATAAATGTCGCGAATACCCAAGAAAACGGAAATACTCTTAGGTATATTAGCTCTCTTTAAATGCAATATTTTTTATTCACGTTTTGAATGCAATATTCTTTAATTACGTTTTGAATATTTTCGGTTGACTTCATGTACTGAATCAGGATCCACACGCACACAACTTTTCCTTATCAACTTCATTAAAAGTACGAGATGAACAGTATTGTGTGATACAGTTCCACAGAGGTGCTAACATTACAGATGTGGAAATTTATCTGGATATGGCATTGTCACCATAATTTGGTTGGGCTATACACTGATATGACCATGGTTCAACTTTGAAGTTGGTGTTGGTTAACCTATGTGTACTGAAAGGCCCTGCTACATGTACATGTACTTGACAGAACCTTGTTTTTCAGAACTAAATTACACTAACAATGTTTATTCAGAATTTAGAAAAACCAGAATTACAGTTTTCCTCCAACCGTGACCCATAAAGCTAGTATTAAATTTAGTTAACTGAAAGTGTTCATAAGATTCAAATTTTGAGAGTGTATCAAATAATTATTCACGAAGATTACAAATTATACTATGATATAGCTCCATGATCAGTACGGAGTTCTCAATTGTTAAACTTTCCTGGTAAGAATTTACTCTGCCTCATATGAGACAGAACTGACCATCAGGCTACATGTACATGGTCAGTTAATATTCTATTGTAGGACTCTTTGGAGTCCAGAAAAGATCACATTGACCCTGAAGGACAGAACATGTACACATAGGCCCCCACTGTGTTGTGACCCAAATGTTTGCACCAGATAAGCTGCTTGAGAAGCCATAAACAATTTTATCTGGCCACCTGCATATCAACTCTGCCCAAGTATTGGCTATCCATGTGAATTAAATTTAGAAGGTAACATCTCAGATTATACAGAAAGCTTTAATTCAATGGCATGGTTTTGTTAGATCTATTCATGAGATCATGAAATCCGGTCTGAGTTTCATTTTCCCCCAATTGTCTAAATCTACATGTGTATCATTGTTCTAAATGTATAACCGGAGCCTGTGTGAAATGGGCTGCTGCCACAAGATTATCACCCCCATAGAAGTATCAATATAACAAATCACAGCAAGCTGAAAATTTAAGCTTTGCACACATATCCTCCAGGTTGTCTTCATAATGATGCTGCAAATCTGGTGGATATGCATATATCTACATGCAAAAAAAGCTTTAAAACATTTTTGAACTTCACCCATTTTTGGTAGACAAGCACTCACTTTTGACGAACTTTTCTTCAAAGTTACAATTTAAGGACCACCAAGAACGTCCTGTTTCTCGTGATTTTCAGGAAAATAGGCAGTTTTAATAATTATCCATCATTATTAAACTTTGGGAATTGTGAGGTACATGTACATCTTGATCCATAACTTGATATCTTGGAAATTGTCCCAAACAAATGAGGAGAGCTCATATATCATGTATATGTATCACTAAAGTCTGTTTAAAGGTACATGTATATTGTGTCAGAACTGAGATTTTGTGTATACCGAATCATTTAATCAATTTCTAAATAAAATATTCACCAGTTTTGCATTAATATATTTTATATCAAGGTAACCTAGCTAACATATACATGTTTGAAGTTTTAGCTTGCTGTGATTTATGCAGTTAATATCACTGTTTTAGGGTGGCCACAATCCTGTCACATTTAGACATCCCACTGAACAGTCTTTCATGATTCAGAACAGTAAATGCTCCATTAAGTGAATCACCAGAAGTGCAATTTGGGAGTAAAAATGAGGGGAGTTATGAATTCCGAATTAAGAAGCGCGTCCCTGAAAACGCAGAGGTCGGACAACCGCCCTGATGGTGGCCTAGATCTATTGTTCCCTAATCAGTAAAAAAGTAAACTTGGGATAATTATGAAATAGTTAAACAGTTGTGTTCAATTAAAATGGTATTTCAAATGACAATAAGACATAACATTGTTGGAATATATAATCCACCCAAGCTTTACTGCATGCTGTTAAGCCGGGATTATGTTGACAGGTGTTTCAAGATCGGCAACAACGTGATAAATATTTTTATTTGAAAAGATAGTAGCAGAAAGTTGATGGTGATCATATTCAATAGAATATTTGATTGAATAATGGAGCATTTACCATATGCAAACTCACACCAAGCAACCATTTTATGTATAGATTACCCAAGTTTAATACTGTAAATGCCCAAAGTATTCCGGTCTCTTGCGGGACGTTTCACCATGGAAATTTTGTAAACCAACAATAAAACGAGAGATTCTGAAGGATCTTGCGCCCACCATTGTCCGATAATTTTAAGCTAATGACAAGAGGATCTTTTTGTCCATTGTTACTAAGAACAAATGATTTGTAATTTTGTTTGCAAAAACACAACACAGGGATGGGCTTGAAAATTTATTACTAACACAAATTATCGACTAAAACTACACAATGTTTAAGAACAGCCAATATGCATGCTATGATCACAGAATTAGTGTCTACAACTGACCTGCGCATACAACAGCCAATATTGTAGCAGATACATGTATTCGACTAGCATAAATGACGCATTATAAACCCAGTACGGCACATATGATTAAAAGCATATAAAACCGTTCATACATGTATTACAATTCTATAGCGAGGTACATGTATAATGATATATCACTGAGAGATCAGATACCCACTATACTATCTTATTATTCGATTAAACCATGCAATTAATACTATTAATCTTAGAACTGGTGTGGGAGGGTTGGGTGCACATAAACAGGCACGAGACATCTAAAAACAGCTGCACGCTTGCAAGCAGAAAGCTGACTGCGGAAACAAAGCACAATGGCGCCTTAAATCATGACTTTGCACGGGCGCTTGCAGCGCCACCACTGCCCAAGAACTGATGACGTATACCGCAGAAAAATATCCCTGGGCTGTGTTTTACGTCAACTCATATAGTTTGGCCCAAAACACAACACAGGGATGGGCTTGATAATTTATTACTAACACAAATTATCGACTAAAACTACACAATGTTTAAGAACAGCCAATATGCATGATATGATCACAGAATGATCACAGACCTGCGCATACAACAGCCAATATTGTAGCAGATACATGTATTCGACTAGCATAAATGACGTATTATAAACCCAGTACTGCACATATGATTAAAAGCATATAAAACCGTTCATACATGTATTACAATTCTATAGCGAGGTACATGTATAATGATATATCACTGAGAGATCAGATACCCCAAACCATACACATGTAGGAGGTAGGGAACAGAATTAAGAGTATGACAAAGACTGGAAAATTTTAAGAACACTAGTATGGTCCGGTTTAATATACTGAAACACACAGTCGCTTTTCCAATCCCCCATGGCTCGAATCACGGGCAGTGGCACACCTGCTGTAACCAACCACGACGTACCTCCCCGTCTTAGTGAGTGTGTATTGTACTCTGAGGGTGGCAACCCAATTTTGTACAGAAGTGCGCCAAATTTAGATCTGAACCCAGAGTCTGATAACGCAACAAGCCGCCCCCCACACATGTATGAAAAAAGTGGTGTATCTTCCCCCAGAGGCCCAGACATAACAAAAATTTTACTATGGCAGAGGCTGGACATATGGGATTGTCGGGCAAAAAAGGTAGAGCCACCTCGTGAGTCCTCTGGTTAAATTGTATAGTCTTAGAGGCACGAATTCTTAAAATAATGCCTCTAGAGACCATCCGCATGTCTGAACGCAACACACATTTAGATTGAATAGTCTTATCTGTGGGGCTAGTTATATTACTGATACGTAACAACCCAAACAAATCAGTGATGATAGTGACCCATAACTGTAAATCTGGCAAGGCATTCATGTTAAGTTGGAGCCGTATCTCCAGCAAGTGAGGCAACGTCAGCGGCAACTTAAAAGAAGGGGCCGATCCCTTAACCCGCTTGATACCTAAAAGACCTTACCCTCCAGTTATCTTTAAGGGGGTCTGGTAACTCATGCTCTCTGTGAAGTACCCTCACTGCATGGAGATATTGCTTAATGGTAGATAGAGCTTTAGACCTCGCCAGATAACTAACATAACGCAACAGGGTTACAGTTGCAACTGGTACAGGTAGTTCATTAATGCTAGCACAAAATTTACGAAAACAGTTCATTTGCGACAGGTAGGACCGACGAGTTGAGGTAGACAGTGCCTTAGACTCCCAATACAATGACTCGTAGTCCAGTTGATGTAATAAGTTTGCCATTGCCTGATCTGTTTTGAGATAAAACACATAGACTTATGAGATATATGATTTGGAAGCCAATAAAAAATTGGTTCAGGCAAATAGAACTGTCTATACAAAATATCAGAAAATCTGCCCATTTGGCCAGGGACATGAAACCTACTAATCGAATCTGCCAGGCCATTACAAACGCCGGGAAAGAATATAGCATGTATAGCAAAATCATATTCTAAGCACAAATTTGCCAGTCTATCTAATAACCCAAGGGCCTCTATGGAGCCCGTAGTTCCTTTATTTATAATACAGGCAGTAGCTAGATTATCTGTATATACAAGAACTTTTTTGTCACGCCACATTTCACACCACCTTTCTGCAGCTTCCACTACCATAGCTAATTCCTGAATATTTATATGCGAAGAAGCAAGCTCAGGCTTATCGATATGCCACACAATATAAGTATAGTCCATGTTGCAGAAAGCTCCAGCAGAAACAGGACAAGCATCGGTTTGCACATTGATTATGGGTCGCCAATCCCAAATCAGTTTTCTATTGCTAGTATGCATAAGCGTATAAAGCCACCAATCTAAATCGTTTATTATTCCGGATAATCGTGCTTTATGGTAAGCAGATTTAAGACCCGCCAACAGATTGTATATAGTTCTAGTGTGAACCCTGCCCCATTCTACAACATGTGATGCCCATGTCAGTTTACCTGCTAGCTTCTCTAACTGTTTCCTTGTAGCCCTACGTCTATTTTGAAAAGAGATAATTTCTGATATCAATGTTTCTAGTTTGCTTTGCTCTAGTGACAAACAGTTATTAATGGTATCAATTTTGATACCCAAAAACGTCAAACAGGTACAGGGGTCAACCACTTTGGACCAGTTAATCATAAACCCCAATGATCTCAGGAGAGAAATTAGCATATTGTATGCATCAAGGCAGTCTTCATAAGTCTCTTCAAACAGTACAAAGTCATCCAGGTAGGCTACACAATTTTTCCCTCTTTTGTGCATCATTCGGCACACGCTCTGTGTAAGACGATTGAAAATACTGGGACTTAGTTTTGATCCGAACGGAAGCCTGGTGTCCACCATAGATGTCGGTCGGGTGTCACCCGCAAATGTCCACTGCAGACCAGTGTATGTAAAATTACTGGGGTGTAGACCAACAGACCTGTATGCTGATTTAAGATCAATTTTTGCTAAATAGTAACCTGGCCCAATATCATTCAGGGCATCCTTAACAGTCTGATACTTAAAACTTTCTGCTTCTGCATAATCATTAAGACTTTGCCCCTCCGGTCTACTCGCGTCATGAATAACACGCACATCACCATTGGCTTTTGGAACAGCCCCCAAAGCACTAATAATAATTGGGGGTTCAACAACCTTGACATAATTATGTTCGTTAAGTTCAGTCTGTATAGTCTTTTCTACCTCTACTTGATTTTCATATACGGATTTGCAGTTCTTTGTAAAAGCTTTAACAGGAATTTTTTCACTATTCACTATTGAAAAACCGTTTTTTACACCATCCAGCAAAAACTCACGGTCCGGGTCCCCCACTAACTCGCGATCCCAAACACTGGCACATTTTGTTATTGAGGAGGGACAAAACTGTGGTTGGGATGCTGGGAGTTTTTTGATGGGAATTGCCTTGACTTGTGATTAAACTCCCCATGGGCCGCCGAATAGCAGGTACCACAAATATGTGAATAATTACACACTGTAAGAGAGCACCCGTTGCGCCCATTAAACTTCGCACAGATAGGTTTTCCTGTATTGGGATCAAACCGAGATTTTGAGGGGCCGGTTGGCGCAGATTTATTTTGCAGTGTAGATCCTACATTCCGGTTACTGGGAACCCCACGTTCACCCTTAGGACGTAATATGGCCTGCATAAGGAACTGATCATCCTTTTCCCATGATGCACCAGTTTGATGTTGTTTACGCCTAAATTCACAGTCAAAATTAAGCACGGTCGTCCAATCAAACACTTGTCCAAAAGTAGCCACTTTTGCAATATACTGAGTGTAGGCGAGAGTAGTCTCTTGGGTACAACGGTCCTTTACGATCATCTCCTGAAGAATTTTTATTGATCCTTCCATATACTGGGTCTGTGATAACCGGTCATGGGGGACTTTATTATCTTTCAGTTTGAATTCAAACAGGCCCATATCAACATTTTTGGTCTGATTAGAATTAGGAGCAAGCGTGATATAATCTCTCACATATCTGAGCGGAGTTTTATCCGATGGGCCAGAAATCATGTTGAGAAATTGCCACATACCACTATTTTCAATCCCATGATGCTCAACTCCGGGTGTCGTAGGCACGGGCGGTGTCTGTCTGGAAGGCCCTACTTCTGCTGGGGTCGGTCGTCCATTACTCGCCACTTGTTGGAGAACATTAAACATCTCCGTCGCGGACAGTCCCCTGCCATCGGAAAGTCCCAGGAAGTTTGTCGACCCCGCCTGATGATCTGCGGCTGGTGTCCGTGAGACATCGTCGGCACTTGACGAATTTACCGAGGCCTGATTATTCAATGCTCGTTCTTGAGGTTCTTGCCTATTGACCGGCACGGCCGTGTACATATACCCTGGTATCTCGTGCAACGCATGCTTTAACAAAAGTCTTTGCCCGACGGACAGTTCCTGAAAAGTCTCGTCGACCATAGCCGGTGACAATAATTTGAGGCTTCTGACTGACTCAAACCCATTTTCCATAAGACCTGCAACGGTTTCACTGTTCAAATCATTTTCACTCATCCACTTTTTACAATCAAAATTGTTCTCCCGTGACCGCTGTTCACTCCTGGTACGCGGGGCTGAAAGTTCACTGTCTGCCATAATAAATTACGGGGAACCTACCGCCACTAACAAATTAGAAAATCTTGGTGTATGGCACGTTTAAAAAAAAACACGAGGCACGACGACATAAAGCACATAAACAGGCACGAGACATCTAAAAACAGCTGCACGCTTGCAAGCAGAAAGCTGACTGCGGAAACAAAGCACAATGGCGCCTTAAATCATGACTTTGCACGGGCGCTTGCAGCGCCACCACTGCCCAAGAACTGATGACGTATACCGCAGAAAAATATCCCTGGGCTGTGTTTTACGTCAACTCATATAGTTTGGCCCGAATTTTGAATTTGAGCGAAAAAGATCGAAAAAGGGACACTGGAAAACACCAAAATATATCTTTGAAAGTTTCAGGAGTTTCAAGACTTCTAGAAACTGTACTTGATGTCGGTTGTTATAGTACAAGTGAAATGAGCAAAGTTAGTCTGAAAGTGAATGTGCGGAGGATACTTTGTCTTCGGTTTGTAGTATTTTTTCGTGCACGTATCATCATTGGGTACTGGAAGCGAAGACAAATCTCCATTCACTTTGGCACGATCTATGAAACATACCCAAGATTTTATAATTAGGAACGAATGCTAATTCTGTTCTGTTTACTGGGCTAGATTGAGATATCTCTTTCACGATATCATGCTCGAAAATAGTAAGACGATAAACAACTTAATACTGAAGGGATCCGGTCCGTGCAATATAATGTTGAAACTTTGAAAGTGTCTGAATCCTGATTATCTCCCTTGGATCAAAACACGCAGTAGTCTACAGTTGTCGAGTTGTGACGTTGCGTCACAAGAGTGACATCCCTTTGTGTAGCCGCCCTGTCGGCAGACGAAACAGTGGGGCTCTTCACTTGCAACGGCATGGACTAAAGTAAACTGATTTAAAATTTGAAGAAATACATTTTAATTCGTAATCATTTGAACTCCTTGATATAGAAGGTGTAGGTATGGATATTCTCTATACTCAATATATCGAGTATGCCCCACCGTTTGATTCGCCGACACTTGTGATGCAACGTCACAACTCGGGGAAAACCGTATTAATTTGAAGCGTAACTTGGATTTTCCAATTGGACCAAAAAAGGTATCTTGCACAACTAGGCCCCACATGGGACCTGTGTACCAAATTTCAGAAAGATCCATAAAGTAGTTCCTGGGAATTCACGATAACAATGTTTCAAGGAGAAATTCAAGATGGCCACCATGTATTTTGGAATTGGACCGAAAAAGATATTTTGCAAAACTAGACCCCGAGGGGAACCTGTTTACCGAATTTGAGAAAGATCCATGGAGTACTTCCTGAGAAATCACGATAAAGTTTCATGGGGAAAACCAATATGGCCGCCTGGTGGCCATATTGGATTTTCAAATCGGACCAGAAGAGATATCTTGCACAACTAGATCCCAAGGGAAACCTGCATGGGTACCAAATTGAGAAAGATCCATGCAGTACTTGCTCAGAAATCATGATAAAGTTTCATGGGCAAGTCCAAGATGGCCACCTGCTGGCCATATTTAATTTTCGAATCCGACTATATACATGTATCTTGCTTTAGTTCCTGAGAAATCGCGATAACAAATTTCATGGGGAAATCCAAGATGGCTGCCTGGTGCCCATATTGGAATTTCGAATCGGACCAGAAGAGATATCTTGCACAACTAGACTCCAAGGGGAACCTGCATGGGTACCAAATTGAGAAAGATCCATGCAGTACTTCCTCAGAAATCATGATAAAGTTTCATGGGCAAGTCCAAGATGGCCACCTGCTGGCCATATTTAATTTTCGAATCCGACTATATGCATGTATCTTGCTTTAGTTCCTGAGAAATCGCGATAACAAATTTCATGGGGAAATCCAAGATGGCTGCCTGGTGCCCATATTGGAATTTCGAATCGGACCAGAAAAGGTATCTTTTGCACAACTAGACTCCAAGGGGAACCTGTTGCCAAATTTGAGAAAGATCCATGCAGTATTTCCTGAGAAATCGCAATAACAAACTTTCATGGGAAAATCCAAGATGGTCACCTGGTGGCCATATTGGATTTTTTAATCGGACCAGAAAAGATATCATGCACAACTAGACCACAAGGGCAATCTGTGCACCAAATTCAAGAAAGATCCATGCTGTAGTTCCTGAAATATCGCGATAACAAAGTTTCATGGGAAAATCCAAGAATCATTTAATCATTTTTTAAATAAAATATTCACCAGTTTTGCATTAATATACTTTATATCAAGGTAACCTAGCTAACATATACATGTTTGAAGTTTTAGCTTGCTGTGATTTATGCAGTTAATATCACTGTTTTAGGGTGACCACAATCCTGTCACATTTAGACATCCCACTGAACAGTCTTTCATGACTCAGAACAGTAAATGCTCCATTAAGTGAATCACCAGAAGTGCAATTTGGGAGTAAAAATGAGGGGAGTTATGAATTCCGAATTAAGAAGCGCGTCCCTGAAAACGCCCCGAGGGGAACCTGTTTACCGAATTTGAGAAAGATCCATGGAGTACTTCCTGAGAAATCACGATAAAGTTTCATGGGGAAAACCAATATGGCCGCCTGGTGGCCATATTGGATTTTCAAATCGGACCAGAAGAGATATCTTGCACAACTAGATCCCAAGGGAAACCTGCATGGGTACCAAATTGAGAAAGATCCATGCAGTACTTCCTCAGAAATCATGATAAAGTTTCATGGGCAAGTCCAAGATGGCCACCTGCTGGCCATATTTAATTTTCGAATCCGACTATATACATGTATCTTGCTTTAGTTCCTGAGAAATCGCGATAACAAATTTCATGGGGAAATCCAAGATGGCTGCCTGGTGCCCATATTGGAATTTCGAATCGGACCAGAAGAGATATCTTGCACAACTAGACTCCAAGGGGAACCTGCATGGGTACCAAATTGAGAAAGATCCATGCAGTACTTCCTCAGAAATCATGATAAAGTTTCATGGGCAAGTCCAAGATGGCCACCTGCTGGCCATATTTAATTTTCGAATCCGACTATATACATGTATCTTGCTTTAGTTCCTGAGAAATCGCGATAACAAATTTCATGGGGAAATCCAAGATGGCTGCCTGGTGCCCATATTGGAATTTCGAATCGGACCAGAAAAGGTATCTTTGCACAACTAGACTCCAAGGGGAACCTGTTACCAAATTTGAGAAAGATCCATGCAGTAGTTCCTGAGAAATCGCAATAACAAACTTTCATGGGAAAATCCAAGATGGTCACCTGGTGGCCATATTGGATTTTTTAATCGGACCAGAAAAGATATCATGCACAACTAGACGACAAGGGCAATCTGTGCACCAAATTCAAGAAAGATCCATGCTGTAGTTCCTGAAATATCGCGATAACAAAGTTTCATGGGAAAATCCAAGATGGTCGCCTGGTAGCCATATTGGATTTTTTAATCGGACCAGAAAAGATATCATGCACAACTAGACGACAAGGGCAATCTGTGCACCAAATTCAAGAAAGATCCATGCTGTAGTTCCTGAAATATCGCGATAACAAAGTTTCATCGGGAAATCCAAGATGGCTGCCTCGTGGCCATATTGGATTTTCGAATCGGACCAGAAAAGATATCTTGCACAACTAGATCCCAAGGGAAACCTGTGTACCAAATTTGAGAAAGATCCATGCAGTAGTTCCTGAGAAATCGCGATAACAAGAATTGTTTACGGACGGACGGCGGACGGACAAACCATGGATAAAAAGCGGTGATGGTTTGGCTAAAAAGTAGCCTTTTAATAGATTTTTAGATGGATTGCAAAGCAAAAATTTGTCCTATAGAATGGCGCTGTCTGGATGTCTGAATGTCCTCATCCTGGTTAGACCGAATGTTAAAGTTTTGGATTGGCTTAAATTTTCATTTGGGATTAATGTATACATGTAGAATATACACTGTAAATATCCTAATAATTCAATCACAGGAAGTGCAACTTTCAATGCCATTTTTTAAGGAACAAAGAATGACAAAGACACTGTGAATGATGCTATCAAACCGTAGAACTACCACATCTTGGAACATAATGCAGGAGAAATGCTGGATATATAAACAAAGTTTTCAGGTACAAACTTCGAATGTGGCCCTTAATTCCTGTGATTGAATTACAGGAATTACTGCTCTGTACATAGTTAATCTTTCAACCATATAGGATACAGAGAAATAAGCAGGTCATCATTTCATCATTTTGTGTTACAATCATTCCATGCCATGGATTAATATTCTACAATGAGGATAACACTGATAATTGACATGCACGCAAATTGTCAGACTGCAAGTCATGATTTGGAACTTAATCAATAATTTAACATAAATTTCAGTTTGAATGTAATTTGAATTTTAAGTTGAACTTTAAATTATTTTGACTTCACAACACTGTTAAATTTCAACTGTAAATTTCATTACATTTGAATTCAGTTTTAATGTTCAATTCAATAATGTTCAATTTCAACTTATACTGTATATTTTAAACATCCGGTCAGGGGTTTTTCTAAAATTAGAGAAAGCTTTGGCACGCAATGTTTGACAAAAAATTTACATCAAATAGAGCATGCATGAGTACTTGTATGACCTGTGCAGAGATGCACAATTTCTTAGGTACTGTAAAATCGTTTGCTATCAAGGATGGAAATAATAAGTACAACAGCAACAACAGTATAAAATGATGGATATAAGAAATAGACCGAATTTAGGATTGCTTATTAGGTTTGCAGCAAATTATCCAACAGTAGCAATATTATAAAATCATGGATATAAGAAAAAGACTGAAGTTAGGATTGCTTATTACATTTGCATAATAGATAACAATACTTATAATATTGCATCGAGATAAATAGTCTTTAAATAAAGGAATTTCTAAGCTCAATTGTATCTTGAACTTAGATCGATGACTGATCTAATGTTGGATGGAAAGCGTGAATGTTTAGAATAATTTTTTTCATGATTGAATCTGATAATAATACATGTAGTTATACATATAAAGATATCTTTCCATTGATAACAAATATCGGCAGACCCGTCACACGGCTTCGTGTTTAGAAACAGTGCGCGAGCTAAAAATAGCTCGCGTCAAAATATTTAGGAGAGGGTATTTAAAATTCAGGAGAGTGACTGCAATATAATACAATATAAAATGTGACAGTTTACGCGAGCTGAAAGTCACTCTCGTGACATGAATTTACGCGAGTTCCCCACATGTAGTCACCTATTGTATGTGTCTTACATGACGGATTTGCCCAAATATCCACCAACATATAGTGACAAATGTCCAGATGAAATGTACATGTATATGTAGTAGTGAAATCTCACCTGACTGAGTGAATGCAACAGATCTCCGATTCTGATCTCCTGCTCCTGGTTATCAACTTTATCTTTGAATGAATGATGCCAAATTATGCAAACTGTCAATTTGAGACTTACATGAAAGTTCACATAAGAATGTGACATAAAACAGCACAAATTATGGATCTGTTTTTCAGTTTTTGTAGAAAGCTTGATTATATTCAATTCAATTATTCTGGGAAATCGGTTGAGATATTCAGTAACACCCACAAGGATGTATGTAAGTGAGAAGGTGGTGTACCTTGCAGGTTCCTTATTACATGTATCTCAGAATTTTCCAGATGGATCTTTATCAGTAAGAAAAGCAACCCTGAATATGGATAAGTATTAAGAGCTAACCTGGACTAGTATCACTAGGATCTTTATCAATTAAACCTCGGCAACATAAAAGTAGCTGTAAATGGAAGAGATGGAATGTTTTAGATACCATTGATATGTGTGCATACATACAGGTAACAAACTTGGAGGAAGTCCTGGTAGATTTATTTGTGTGCCATACAGATAATCGTCTGAACCATTATCATTTCCTCATAACATGGGGATGGATTGTGCTAGATGAAAATCTTTCAGTTCTGTAAGGGTTCTGTTTGGTACTGTAAGCTCCTATGTACTCCGGGTTAATCCACACACTCAATGAACAAACAACAACAGGATCTGGCCGATATAGTGTATATTTCAATAACCTCAGAGAATAGAATCTTTTAATAATAATATGTTGTAAAAATATATGGGATGGCGTGGCTCAGACCTCAGGTTGGTGGGAGATAGCTCTGGCAGAATGACACATAATATAGTAGGATATAATCCAATAATCATCTGTATACTATATTCACTGTAATCCAATGTAGGCTGTATACATGTATTCAATACAGTCCAGTATGGGCTATATTCATGTATTCACTATGGCTGTATATCCAATGGTATTGAATCACACTGAAGGGGACGTAATCCATGTATTGTACCTAAATTCCACGTAAATCCTTTTCCAAATGTGGACCCAATGTTAGGAGCTGAGATCATTAACGTCAGCCACCGGCTGAGCTATCTGTCAACCTGAGGTCTGCGCTTCTATTTATAACCCTCAAATCGTACCACGTGACGTAACTGACCAATGACCATAGAGTATTTCTCTAGACCTGATTCAGACCGGCACTACATAATGACGAAATTTACTGTTTATACTTATTAATCGGATGCGGTCAGGGTTGATCATCTGGATCTGGTGCTCCTTTATATCAAAGTTAATAATTATGTGTTCGGCCCAAAACGTACAACTATAGATTAAAAGTAATTCGACAAAACATATTCCAGACCGCCGACCGCCAACATGTTGTAGTAATACAAAGCTGCTCAGTGCTTGTCAGCCTCTTCTATGATCAATTTCTGCAGTTTTAGGCCTTTAAACAATAATCAAAAATTCTCAATAAATTCTATAATAATTCCAATAAATATAACAATGGAATTCACATACTTTTGGCACTTGGTTTCGTGATGAACGCTTTCGAAATTACCGCCTTCACTGACGTTGCTACTGACGCTTTGGAGCCAACTCACAAAGTGCACCGAACTACCCGACATGCAAAATAGTACCAATGATAGAATGCTAAATTTAGCACTTTACGTCACAATATTATGTCACATTAGCATTTCGAAGATCAATTAAAGTAATAAAACAGTTATTTACAATGAAATAGCACAAATACACAAGAATTCGGAGAACTATTTCAGGGTCACGTGACCAATACATCGTCGGGGAATAATGGCGCCAAGGGAAACACACCAGGAGATTCAACAAGGCCTCTCCCCAAAATATTATATACAGTCCATGTTATGTTGGGTGATCAGTTCAAACAATGTGATAGAGTTTATCCAAGTTTATTGGGGCGATGATGTCTGTTGTCGTTGACATATACACACGCGATCCAGCTAAGTAAATCCACACAAGAAGAGTCACTTGATAACACATGGCTTCTCAAGGTAAGTCCATAAATGGCACAATAAAAACATTTCAAAGTTAAATCCAAACCCAACCCCGTTATACTATGGTCCTTACAGTACCATTAATGTAAATAAAGTTAATCTTATAATTAGAGCTACATGTAATTATATGTTGTGGTCTCTCAAGTCCTTTGATTTGCATGGATGGAGAAATCTAAACCTGTCTTTGTCGTTGACAAACATAGTATGCTCTGAATTACAACACATATAAGGGAAGTGGGAAGAGGCACCGACATGCTGACAGAGTCACATGACTTCACAGTATAGTCTTCCGGTTAACCTATTCTAAAGCACATACCAAGAAATTATCTAACGATTCGTGATGTGTTGTATCTCAGGTACGCTTTTATTGTACCTGTTCATGTGGCAACTTGGATGATATGACCACACGGCCCCTAGCACCGGCATAAGCGGTATTAGATACAAATCTAGAGAGCTATGGTGGAAATGCTCTGACAACTCATATATTGGTAATTGGTGAGCTGTTTCGCTGTGACAACTCGTACACTGGGGATTGGTGAGCTGTATCGTCGTCAGATGAAAATGACGTCATTTAACACAAAAGACTAGTCTGTAAGGCCCGATGTCGACCCAGCGTCAACTTCCCACAAATGCCAACATATATCAAAGACCGAAAAGGTATAGGGGGCGGAAGCTAGTTCATTCCAAGTTGTGACTCCATATAGAGACCTTAAACAAAACGACCTCAAGCATGCATCCCTGCTTAACTTTGATTCATTTTATAGGATATCAGAGATAATTTTATACATGTAATATTAAACTTGAGGATGTAATAGCACATGTACAGAATATGCCTGTAGTAAATTACATGTACCTTAATTGTTATTTACAAATTGCCCTGTTATTGCCAAAGATGTACATGCAATATTTAGCATTCATGAAGCCTAAATGTACATTGTGCCGTTAAATGAATGGGGGAGGTACAAAACTGGGTTACCCAACTAATATGGCCTTCAAGTGCAGAATTTTCTAAAATCGTCTAAACATGGTGCCTAGTCAGCTGTAGTAGGCCCCATGGTCCAAATGATATTTATTTATATATAAACCCAGGCTGCCAAAAAATGGACGTACATGTATTATGTGATGGCGGTTTCCGTCCGTCCGTCCGTCCGTCTGTCCGTTCCTCGTGTCCGGTCTATATCTTGGACAGTTTTCTATCCACAGTTCCAATTTTTGGTGAGTGGATACCCTACGGGGAGATGTCTCGCGTACCAAAATGAAGGTCGAGGTCAGAGGGTCAAAGGTCACTGGCATGAAAAACAGGAAATCACTGAAGTGTTCGTGTCCGGTCTATATCTGTGAATGTTTTCTATCCACAGTTGCAATTTTTTTGTGATTGGATACGCTAGGTGGAGACTTGAAAGTTGAGGTCGAGGTCAGAGGTCAAAGGTCACTTGACCAAAATCAGGAAATCATTGATCATTGACAGTTTTCCATCTACAGTTCTAATTTTTGGTGAGTGGATGCCCTAGGAGGGAACGATGTTTTGCATACCGAATGTAGGTCGAGGTCAGAGATCAAAGGTAAGTGTGACCGAAAAATCAGGAAATCATTAAAAATTTATAATTTTTTGTGAGTGGGTTCAATGAGGGGTAAATGAAGTGTCGCATACAAAAAATTAGGTCAAGTTCGAAGGTCAAAGGTCACTGTGACCCCAAAATTATTAAAATAACATTTTTTTGTGTCAGTAGGTACATTACCTGCATTTTGGGACGATGTGTCACCTACCAAAATGTAGGTTCAGGTCAAAGGTCAAGGTCACTGTGGCATCAAAAGTATGAAATTGTTAAAAATCAGGATTTTTTTAGTCCATTGAGACATTACGGGGAGCCGTTTTGTCATGTACCAAACATTAGATTCAGGTCAATAATCCTGTTACCCCAGAATCAAGGTCAAAGGTCAGTGTAACTGAAAAATCAGGAATCATTAAAAAATCGCTATGTTTTGTGAGTGGATTCAATAGGGCCTGGGGGAAATGAAGTGCTGCATACCAAAAATTAGGTCAAGGTCGAAGGTCAAAGGTCAGTGTGACCCCAAAATCAGGAAATTATTAAAAATAACATTTTTTTGTGTCAGTAGGTACATTACCTGCATTTTGGGACGATGTGTCACCTACCAAAATGTAGGTTCAGGTCAAAGGTCAAGGTCACTGTGACATCAAAAGTGTGAAATTGTTAAAAATCAGGATTTTTTTAGTCCATTGAGAAATTACCGGGAGCCGTTTTGTCATGTACCAAATATTAGATTCAGACCAATAATCTTGTTACCCCAGAATCAAGGTCAAAGGTCAGTGTGACTGAAAAATCAGGAAATCATTAAAAATCGCTATTTTTGTGAGTGGATTCAATAGGGCCTGGGGGAAATGAAGTGCTGCATACCAAAAATTAGGTCAAGGTCGAAGGTCAAAGGTCACTGTGACCCCAAAATCAGGAAATTATTAAAAATAACATTTTTTGTGTCAGTAGATACATTAGGGAGACACGATGTGTCACATACCAAAATGTAGGTCAGGGTGAAAGGTCAAGGTCACTGTGACCCCAAAATCGTTAAAAATCATGATTTTTTGTGTCCATTGATAAATTATGGGGTCACGGTTCGTCATGTACCAAAATTTAGGTCAATAGTCAAGGTCACTATGACCCCAGAATCAAGAAATCTTTAAAATAAAATAAAAATGTGTCAGTTGATACATTAGGGGGACATGATGTGTCATGTACCAAAATGTAGGTCAAGGTCGAACGTCAAGGTCACTGTGGCTCCTAAAAAAGTAGTACCATTGCTTTGGTTTGCTTGTTCACTGAATTAAGGATCTCCAATCAGCTTCCAGCTGCTGGAGAAAGATTTTTTTTCGGTCAAATGATCCATTTTTATATGCCCGCCAAAAGGTGGACGTATTATGTGATGGCAGTTTCCGTCAGTCTGCCCGTTACTCGTGTCCGGTCTATATATCTGGGACAGTTTTCTATCCACAGTTCCAATTTTTGGTGAGTGGATACCCTATGGGGTGACGATGTGTCACGTACCAAAATTGAGGTCGCGGTCAGAGGTCAAAGGTCACTTGCCTAGAATCCGGAAATCATTGATCATTGACAGTTTTCCATCTACAGTTCTAATTTTTGGTGAGTGGATGCCCTAGGAGTGAACGATGTGTTGCATACCGAATGTAGGTCGAGCTCAAAGGTCAGTACGTGTGACCGAAAAATCAGGAAATCATTAAAAATTTCTACCAAGATACATTAGGGAGACACGATGTGTCACATACCAAAAGGTCAAGGTCACTGTGACCCCAAAATTGTGAAATTGTTAAAAATCATGATTTTTTGTGTCCATTGATAAATTACGGGGTTGCGGTTCGCCTTGTACCAAAATTTAGGTCAAGGTCAATAGTCAAGGTCACTGTGACCACAGAATCAAGAAATCTTTAAACAAAAATTTGTTTTGTGTCAGTAGATACATGAGGGGGACATGCTGTGTCACGTACCAAAATGTAGGTCAAGGCCAAACGTCAAGGTCACTGTGGCCCCCGAAATTATGAAATTCATAAAAATCATGATTTTTTGTCTCCATTAATACATTGAGGTAAGACGATGTGTCGTGTATGTAAATTTAGGTCGAGGTCAAATCGGAAAATCATTGAAAATAACTTTTTTTCTGCCCGTAGATACATTAGAGGGACATACCAACATGTGGGTCAAAGGTTAAGGTCACTGTGACCCCAAAATCAAGAAATCATTAAAAGTAACATGTACATATGCCTGTCGAAGACAAGGTCGTGTAATGCGATGTTGCGTTCTGTCCATTCATCCATTAGCATTTGTTGTCCATGCGATATCTCTAGTTTCAAGGTATGGAATGGTACCGAACTTTGAGTATACCTTACTCGCATGGCAAAGAGTAGCCATACCAATTTGTCAAAGGTCAAGGTCACAGTCACCCAAAACTGAATCAAGTTTAGCTGACTATATGTGTTAGGTTGGAATATTCAGAGCTCTCTCCCTACATGTATATGGCATTTGTTCTGTGGAGTTGTCTCCCATGTTTGAAACAGATACATTTAGTTAAACGGTTGTGAAATAAAAACCATACATTTATTAATTTAACGGGGAGAGGGATCCTTTATGAGCTTCATACCTGTTTATTAACTCGAGGACAAATGTTTACTTAGTAAAAAATTCTCTTAGTCCTGAAAGGAATCCATTTGCAGGAAAACTACTATTTTCATGTGTTTGACTACTGTCGATTTCAGTGTGGGATATGTGAGCTCTCGGCTCTTGTTTCAAGGTCAACTAGTTACCAAGAGTTAAGCCCATTTTAATTGACCATTCAATATAAGATCTGATATATGTTACATTCTCAGAAGCACAAAATCGTAGACCTTTCTCTGGATTGCTAGCTACCAATTGGAATCAAGGCTAATAAACAACCTTGCAATTTGGACCAATGTAATTCCATATATACGAGCATATATTGAAGCCCCTTGGGCTCTTGTTAACTTTTGTTCCAGTCCTGTGGGCTATTTCAAGCTAATTTTGCATTGTCTTGGAAATATATCGAGCGGGGGGTCTTCATTACCCTGAAATATATTGATACATTACCATGAAATATATTGAGGGGGTCTCATTTAACCTCAAATATATTTTGGGGGGTATTCATAACCCTGAAATATATTGCGGGGGGTATTCACAACCCTGAAATATATTGGGGGGGTAAACAAGTAAATGTAATTGGGGGGGGTATTTCTGTGTGAAATGTATTGGGGGGGTCAAATAGAGTCATTATTAATGAGGGGGGGGTGTGGACTACAATTTTATTATGGGGGGAAGGGTATTCTTTGCCTCAGAAATATATTAGGGGGGAGGGGGGTCGGTCAAAAAAAAAGAATTTACCCGGGGGGGTACATTTAGAAAACCATCCACAGGGGGGGGGGGGTGCGTTTTAAAATTGCAATGGCCCATTGTAAGAGAACCACTTCTACCAAACTCGGAAATTTTCAGTATAGTTTTTAAAATAGATTATTAAGTGCAAACTTACTTTTTATATAACCCAGGAAAAGCATGATCTCTGTGAAAACTGTACCAACAACAGAGAAACAATTGAATAGGCAACCGTCGAGAGTGACAGGATTATGGCACTGTGGCAGGAAATGGGGAATTGATGCATAAATATTGCTAGGCCGAGAGACAATGCCAATGTGGAAAATAGTATCATAGACTGCGAAGATATGAAAAGAGTATGAACACAATGATGCTGCTCACCAAAGACAATATTTATTAGGGGAAACTATCAGCTTAATTTGTGTATGAAAGCATTCATACGCATATTTTATAGCCATAATAAAATAGATAAAGACATGACAAACTTGGAATCCATTAACTGGATCCATTGCATGAAAAATGCATACTTTTGATTTCACCACTATGTAAAAAAAATGAAAGATGGTGATGCCAGCAGCAATGTATTCTTGACAGAAATCTGGTAAGGATGGGTACTCGATTTACATAAATATATGCATATGAAAGTAGGTTTATGTGTGGATGTTTGCACATATACATATACATGCGTATGTTCATTAACTATTCTCTTTTAAGGCTGTGTGTAGCCTAAACTTGTGAATTATGTGAATATATGTTAACGTACATGTAGATGTGCACATGAATGTATGAATGCATGTATGGATGTATGTAGTGAGACTTTGTTCTGTTGTGTGTAGATTTGTCTAAGTTACAACACATATAAGGGAAGTGGGAAGAGGTGCCGACATACTAAACACATCAAACACTAAATGTATTCATCATGGCCATCACAATAAAATAAAAATATTATTAAATAAAAAGAACTATAAAAAAACCTGATAATAGGTTCAAAAAGTCCAGACAAAAAGTACATAATCCACAGTTTACTAGTGATCTGGCAATTGAAAATGCCCTCTCATATTCTCTGTGTGTATTATATCAAATTATCAAGCCCGACATCGATTGGACAGCTGTATTCCAGTTTCTATTTCCTTGCTCATAATAGCAAAAATAGCCTAATGGCCCCAAAACTCCTCGCCTATTCGGATTCATATGCAGGTGTGGTCTGAATTATAGAAGTAGGGTTATTATCCATTTATTGATATATGTGGTATTTTTCAATTTCGATTGAAATCTAGGTCAAGATCACTGATTTTCAGAACGGTTTGGGTCCATCGCCAAATGTTTGTGTGGTGTGCATGCGGAATGACAAACAATGATCCTGTATGAGCTATTATCACATATTTGTCTGTGATACTGGACATTTAGCCCCGTTGATACTATGGAATGACACCGTTCCATATCATGATATGGATTTCTGCCCTCACGCGCGGGCCTGATATCGGCTATTTGCCCTTAGGCTGATATCACTCACAGGAGTGGTTTCCCCTCGAGGAGCTCGTCGCATTCTCTCCACAGTCTGACCGAGCGCACTTTTGTGCTTTTCAGCTGGATCTGGCTACGTATTAAATGTTTTGAAGTATGTATACTCATTCGATAATCGATCCTGAATTTGAACCTCTTCGCTCTGGTGTATCATGAAATGGGACTAAGAAATTTTTGCAACGTTGACTGCATTTTACCGAGGGTCCAGTTTTCGATGAAAACTAAAATCTGTGTCTACTTGTTTTGTCAATTACAAATTATGCTACCAAAGTACCATTCATCTATAAATATGTGATAAATAGATTATGATATACCCATTTCCATATCGTCCCTGGCATCAGCCCTCGACCCCCATATCAGCCCTCGGGCCTTCGGCCCGCTGGCTGATATGGGGGTCTCGGGCTGATACCAAGGCCGATATGGAAATGGGTATACAATAATCTCTAATTGTTGTAATATAATTGGACCTATATCAGTCAAGTTAAATTATCCCTTCTCCGGTTCATTCTGTTTAGTAACCACTTGCACATGCGGTGTAAATCTGGAAAGGCTAGCTATAATCTTTCAAGAGATATTACGTTACCATCACTGCAACTGATTTTTCCATACATGCGTGTTGCAGAATAGGTTAAGAGTGCTACTAAGTTTCAATGTGCTACTGGTTCATTGTTAACACTGGACAGTTTGGAAATATTGCAATAACATCAAAGGTGAACAAATTTACTTTGACCTTATATAACGGACCAAGATCAGTCACTCAACATGGTTTTGATCATTAATCTAGAAAGGTTAGTACATGTAGCTCTAAAGCTTCCATAGATATTGTGCTCAAAAAATTATCATATCAACTGACTTTGGAATTTAGGTCAAAGTCTGCCATATTCTATACGATTTGGTCAATGAGTATCCGCATCTGTAATGTGGATTTGGAAAGGATAGCTCTGATCCATTAAGAGATGAGTGAGCATTATTTGATCTATTATTTGACCTTTGTCAATTAATTACCTCAGCAGCGACCGTAACACCCGAGAAAGAAAATGGCGCCCAAACAACCTTTTTCAGTAGCCCCTCTGGTGATTCATTTCCCGGTTATCTTCCTTTGGTTTGACTAATTATATACTCGTCAAAATGACACTTGACTAATTTTGTTCATCAAATTTACCAATCTCGGCTCTTTACATAAGTCAAATTCATTGGACTCATATACACTTGTCAAATTGACCAACCTAGGTTAGTTACACCTGTCTAGTGACTAACTTGTTTAGTCGATTTGACTAACTCGGTTCATTAAAGTTTGTCAAAGTTGACTGACTAGCCTTGTTTTCGTCGCATTGACTAACCAAAGTTTTTCAGTGTGGCGTTATCATGACGGTCTTGTTTTGTTTTTTTGCTAGTAGAGCTTGACCCTTTGCCTTTGTTAATTAGTTAATTAGGGGATAGTTTGGCGAGAGGGAGGGATCAAATGAGCAAAGAAATTTACTTCATTGATCCCTCGCCCAATCAACCTAATCGACAACAGTAACGAGCCCCTGTGCTGCAAGTCATCTCCATCCATCAATGTGTATTCAAACATAACACGACAGTACGATGAAAACAATTAAAAATCAATTAATATAATTTATTTGCGCATGACTTTCGGTTGACCAAGCGACTTGTGCAACTCTTCCGAAGCGCGATGGTACGACGGCACTATGATATGATGATACGATGCGATGGTACGACGGCACGATGATATGATGATACGATGCGATGGTACGACGGCACGATGATATGATGATACGATGCGATGGTACGACGGCACGATGATATGATGATACGATGCGATGGTACGACGACACGATGACATGACGATACGATGCGATGGTACGATGGAAATATTTACATCGTGCCATGATCGTACCATCGCATCGTGCCATCGTACCATCTCATCGTACCAACGTACCATCGCATCGTACCATCGTACCATCGCCCTAGTAAAAATAGGGCGATTATACGATGTACGACAGGGCAGATATCAGCTACCAGTCTTTGGAACGCTTGTGGTTGAGATTTCTCGCACGTTTCGAACGTTTCTCGATGGCAGTATTCTATAACCCTTATCCTTTTATACCCTTATGAAAAAGTACCATCGTTTATCATGGTATACTATGGTTTTCCATATTGTTTCCCTGATAAACCATGGTGCTTTCGCATAAGGAATAAATTCTGGTGCTCGTGTGAATATAACTGTAATATATTCAACGATAAAATATTCGTTCTGTAAATACTAATATGTATATGAATTACAGTGATATTTACCTTTTATGTCAATTTCGATATATCTAATCATATACAATGCGAATATTCCTCTGATTGACATTTATATGTAAACCCAGTCTAAGCTATTACGGGGACATAACTCTGATCGCCATACGTATTTCACCACACGATATGCGGGCTGTACGCCCAGATTACACGTACTGTGGTGTAACCCAACGGTAACATAACAGTTTTGTTATTTTTATGAATCATATACACTGTGTATTATACCTGTGAATAAACGTATCAAAAATCAAAAATAATTTGGCAAAACATGTATTTCTTTTTCTATGTATTGCTTTATTTCAAACGTATTTAAGTGCTTGGCTGCTCCCCTGAATAACTTGACCATCCTGGCACTATCTTTGTTTACGAATCTCCCCAGAAGACATTTAGTTTTGGATTTCTATCTGACACGGAACGATATTTCATCTGAAGAATTGATTACCGTACATGTTTTATATTTAATTTACTGATTACCAATAAACTTCTATCATGTGGATTTACATCAACTTGTAAACAAATTAAAGCGCAATTAAGTTCTTCACAAATCAGGTACGATATGATATCAGACAGCACATAAGTTGGCATCAATGATTTTACGGAAGTGTCAAAGGTATCTGAAATTCTGACCAGATTAAATTAAATTAAATTAACGGTATTAAAATACCCGGATGTGCTAAAGACGCACAAGTTTCGGCATTTGCCGATGATACTGCTGTCATGGTTTCTGACAAAAAATCCATGAATGGATTAGTGAGCGTGTCGAAGCGCTATGAGAAGGCCTCTGGGACCAGGCTCAATTTTGTTAAAAGTACTGTTCTTCCGATTGGAAGAGGGGGCAATAGTGGTCTCGAGCAGATGGGACTGACTGTAGTAGACTCAGCTAAGATATGTGGTGTTTATTTTGGGACCAATTGTGATGAGCTAAATAGCCAATTATGGCTTCCCAAACTGGAGAAAGTGTTAGATTTTTCCAAATATAGAGATTTAGCCCTGTTTTTATTAACTGTGTCGCTCTTGCTGATATTTGATTCATGGTTCAGTCAACGTTTGTGTCAAACAATTTGTAAATAAGTGTTCACAGGTAGTGTTTAAATTTATGTGGAACGGGAAGCCAGAACATGAGTCCGTAGAAATGTGTTGTATAACCGGTTTCTGGATGGTGGTGTAAATTTACAATGTCTTTCAGCTAAGCTGGAAACATTTGCTGTAATGCATATTTTAAAGCTTATTGCTGGGTCGAAGGCTGACTGAACGCATTTTGCGATTTATTGGCTGGGATTCTCCCTTCGTAAAGAACGTCCTGACTTGGCATCGCGCAGGATTCCACATTCAGAGAAAGTATCTCGTTTTTACCAATTTGCTTTGACTGCTTGGAAAGAGTATGTAGCTTTAATGCAATCCAGCTCACTATTCCGGCCCAGCAAATTTATTTATCGAATATTTTTAAACACGGTTATTGAGAAGCCGAGAATAGAAAGTCGGTTACCAAATTTGCCTTGAAAATTTGATGTGTTCAATTCATTTGTTGATCACAATTTGGTTAACTTTGCCTTTAAACTTTCTCATGATATTCTTCCTGTACGAGAAACTTTGTTTAATAGACACATAGCTGACACGGATTTGTGTGTATTTTGCAACAATGTGGAAACTCGAAAACATTTGTTTGTTAATTGTCAGATGACGCGGGATGTGTTCATGACTTTACAACACCTGTTTATATCATACTGTAAACTTTTCCCCATCATATACCAGTACTGAGGAAGATTTGATATATAAATTATTCAGGCCAAATGTATCTAAGGAGCAATTTGATGTGGTGATATATTTAGTAAATATGATTTTGTTTAGTGTATAGTGTTCGAGGAATGAGATAATTTTCAACAAAAAGAATGTCTCTCAAACTGCCATCGTGTAGGCCATTAAGGCCCGCTTACGACAGAGAGTAACTGTGAACCATTATAGAATGAGTAAGCAATCCTTCAGGAAATATTGGTGTGTAAAAGGCGTGTTTGCCCGTGTAAATAACTCAATAACTATTATAGAACCAGTGTATAATTAAGTCCAGCAGTCTATATCTTGCCTGTGATAATTTCTTGCTTTTATACTACAATGTGACTGACTGTAATGCTTGTATATAAAGTGATTTGATATGTGAATAAACTATTTTTCCTTTCCAAAGAAAAAAAAAATTCTGACCAGATTCTGTCAGGCAGCAGTCATGTTTCGAGCTGAAATGGTGTCATATTTTGAAATTCTGCCCAGATTCTGTCAGACAGCAGCCATGTTTCAAGCTGAAATGGTGTAATATTTTCAATGTTTTCTCCAATTTCAGCTATCAGGTGAATACTTCTGATATTGAAATTATGAAGCAGAATGTGAAACAAAATATAAAAATGTATATTTTTCAACTCTATAGAGACAACTTTGCATGTGTTTATTACTAGAATGAATGCATGCTTAGCTGAAATGATGAATATTATCTCCCCAGTTCTTCAAACAGTCCAAAGATTTTTTTCGTTCAATTCCGGCACACTGTCTCCTTCTTCAATTTATGGAAGATTTAATGAAATATTAATCAACTCACTGAAGAAATGCAACCTTATGCCTTGGGCACCGTGACCAAGGTAGAGCCAATTCTATACATAAAGTATGGTCACAAAGTCAGACAGATACTTCTGATGACATCATTTCAATGCCCACTTTCACTGGCCTATTTGTCTGTCCCATACAAAGGACTACTGGATGTACATATACACATGCATTGCGGCTTGTTTTCTATTTTTTTTTATCTTGGTAGATAGCGAACCGCTCAAATGTGTTACTATTTTTTTTTTTATCAAATCCAATTTTTTTTATATATATGTACGCTTACTCCGGGTGTTATCTTCGTTTGACTGCGAACTGGGTCCAACTACACGACAGTTTGCTGGGGTCACTCGAAATGATGGATAACGACTTAGTTATCGTGCGATAATCTGCAAGTTTGGATGCTGTTACACCAGATGTGCATCGTTTCATTTCAAATTATGAAATTACTGAAAAATGAGTTTTTTTGCGAAATATTTTCAAGTATCTGGTGACCTCGTCCCAGTATATCATGAATGCAGATGTTACTAATTTCGTTTTAATTACCACCGTGTTAATACTTTCAGGCGATATTGAAACAAATATTGGTCCAGATTGTGTCACTCACTTTTCTATTGTCCATAACAATGTTTGCGGTCTCGCTGACAATATTCACTTGGTGGAAGCAAACTTTAGCAAGTAAGACATTGACACAACTTCTTTTATCTCTGCTAGTAAAATATTACTCGCAGATTTCGAAGAACCTTATCGTAACGATCGGCAACAGGCATGTGGAGGAGTTTGTGTGTATATCTCTCAACGTTTTGCCGCGTCTAGCTGATCAGAGTATGAAACGAATGACTTGGAAGTGATTTGGTTCGAACAGCATGATAATCCTCGGACTTTAATATGCGTAATCTATCTTCCTCCAAATTTATCGGTCGTTAAATGGCAACTTTTGTCAGATAATTTCGAACATGTCCCCGATTCCAACCCTGAAAAAAAACACTGTAGTTCTTGGCGACCTGAACGATGATCTCTTTATTCATTCGAATATCAGCTGCGCGATATGATAAACTCTCTTGGATTTAACCAGCTGATAACTGAAGAAACTCGGTCAGTCCCCAACTACCTTATTGATCCTATGTTATGTAATATGTTCAATCTTTTCCCTGACAGCGGAGTTCTGGTTTCATTTTTGTAGCGACCCTGCTTCAGTCTTTCTTACTCTAAAATCACTTATCCCTAAAGGAAGTTCTTATAGTCCTATAATTTGGAATTACGATAAAGCTAATTGGGACGAATTTCGGACAATTTTAGACATTGCCACTTGGGAGAATATGACAGACGAAAATGACGTAGATATATGCATCGTGCCAGTGTATTACTTCAAACATTAACAATGCATCATCATTACCCATTCCCAAGAAATAAGTAATTGTACACCCAAATGATAAACCATGGATTAACAGTAAAGTTAAACCCGGGATGAGAATCCGTGATAAATTGTTCAAGAAATCAAGGAAAACTCAGTCGGAGAACGAGGTTCTGTGTTGGAAACGTCAGAAGAACTGTGTTAATCACCTTGTATTTTTTGCAAGAAAAACGCATTCTAAGATAAAACGGCTGGAAGAGACTGGTCCGGTTGGCTCAAAATACTGCTAGAAATTAAGCAAAACCTTCGCCAAAGATATTATCTCCAATTTCAGTGAAATTTCGCCCCTAAAAAGAAGTAGCATCTCTTTCATCTATGAAAGTAACGAAAAGGCTGAGATCTTAAATACACATTTCAACAATGTAACAAATATTGACGAGTCTAATTCACAGCTATCCTTCTTTATATACCGAAAACAACCTAGATAGTTTTATTATAACTGATGTTGACCTGTTCGGTACTCTTTCCAACTTGCACACCACAAAAGCGATCGGGCCAGAAACTAGAGGCCACGGCCACACTTGATCCCATCGGCCTAGTTTGAACTTGCCGTCCCTTTTACATGAGCAATATAAATCTCCGGTATAGACAGATGAAGGGCATTCAATAAGGGGAAACAGAAGTAGTTGGGGGAAAAACAGTCATGTTTACTTGTATGGAAAGTTGGCTAGAGACAACTAGATATAAAAGGGGCGGGCACCCACCAACCACCTGCTCTGATAAGAGGAGCATTAAAGTGGCTCTCAATTATGTGTAAGGAAATGTTCACATGTATTGTTGGTTAATGTAAAATGTTAAAGGCATAGTACGATAGTACGATAGGCCCAGGTGTATTATACAGACAAGGGACATATTTACCAAATACAAAAACATGGGTCTGTGCCTGATAAATTGAAACCTTTTGGGGTTGCAATTATCCCAATATTGCAGACAACACACAAATTTCAGCTTCTACCAAGATATATTGGAGATATATATGCTCAAAGACAAAATTTGAGGGTCGGGTGAGGGCTAGTTTGGGAGATAGAGGGTGCGGCTCGGTGACCTGGGGATGGGGACATGCTCTCCTTGAGGGTAGTGGTATGTGTGCTGACATGAAAGCAATAGAAAGCTCCCTGTACCTGAAACAACCACACTGACAACTGCATGCCATCATCTGTCAGTCCGAAAAACCACAAGGTGGAATTCAATTCAGGAAATTGATCATATGCACAGTGAGCACCCAAACTTTAGGAACTCAGTTGTAATTAATATAGTAAGTTACATGTGTGGACACAAATGGTTCCTGCAGAAGCTTTAGGGTAAATCATATGATGTGAGATACAATTATTTGATAGCAAAATTGAAGGAAATGTTGTCCTTCATTTAAGATGACACGAAATTACAAAAAGAAGGGGTTCAGTACTGCGGGGATTTCCCCGCCAGTTACTTCATATTATACATCTGAAATGAAATATGGTCCATGCAAAAGATTTAGGGTAAATCATATGATGTGGAATAGAATGATTTCATAGCAGAATTGAAGGAAATGTTGTCCTTCATTTAAGGCGACACGAAATACAAAACTAACACGGGTTCGGTACTGCGGGGATTCCCCCACCAGTTATATCATACGAGTGCTCATTCACCCCCATGGCTCATTCACCCCCATGGGTTCATTCACCCCCATGACTTAGTTTATAGGGATAGGGAGATCGCGTGCCCTTTCTATACTACTCATCGCGCATGCGCAATCGACCCATTCCACTGAAGGGTGCAAGTCTGGCCCATGGAATCTCAGGTAGCGAAAACCCCAGGTCTCTCGACCCACCCTATCCCGCGCTACACCTATAGGGATAGGGAGATCACGTGCCCTTTCTATACTACTACTCATCGCGCATGCGCAGTCAACCCATTCTACTGTAGGGTGCAAGCCTGGCCCATGGAATCTCAGGTAGCGAAAAACCCACGCTCTCGCCCCACCCTATCCCGCGCCACGCTGTGCAGTGAGTAAAGCGGAGGAGGAGGAGGAGTAGGAGGAGTCGGATACGCCATGGATTATACTAGGGAGATGATGGAATTGTCGCAAACCTTGGTATTGGGTGCATGCATGTGATAGTGAGGTAGAGAGGTACTCCGGATTGTTGGAACTACCACACAATATGCTACCAAATTTGAAGTGTGTAGCTGCAATGGTTTGGTTTCTAAAGCGTTAACATCATTCTGTGGATATTTTCCATTTGTTGCCATGGAAACTGCAAAAACAAGCACACAATAATGCTACCAAATTTGAAGTGTCTAGCTGCAATGGTTCTGTTTCTAAAGCATTAACCTCATTCTGTGGATATTTTCCATTATGTTGCCATGGAAACAGCAAAAACCACCAAAATGTCCCCAATTTCAATAGGCTTGTGCTTTACCACCCAACAGTGCTGTTTACCAAATTTGAAGTCTCTAGCTGCAACGATTCACCTTTTAAAGCGGTCACGTCATTATATGGATATTTTTCGTTATGTTGCCATGGAAACAGCAAAAACCACCAAAATGTGCCCAATTTCAATAGGCTTATGTTTTACCACCCAACAGTGCTGTTTACCAAATTTGAAGTCTCTAGCTGCAACGGTTCACCTTTTAAAGCGGTCACGTCATTATATGGATATATTTCGTTATGTTGCCATGGAAACCACAAAAATCAACTAAATGTGCCCAATTTCAATAGGCTTGTGCTTTATCAACCAACCATGCAGTATACCAAATTTGAAGACTCCAGCTGGAACGGTTCACCTTTTAGAGCGGTCACGTCGTTCAGCCAGCCAGCCGGACAGAGTGACGACATGATCCCATCCGGCATATATGCCGATGGGATAAAAACTAATCTAAGATGTCTCTTTGATATCTCGCTCCAATTCTTGCTCGGATATTTAAACATTCGCTAAAAACATCCAAATTTTCATGTAATTAAAAAACTGCCAACGTAACGCCTCTACTCTCGAGTAACTCCTGAGTTGTCTAAGCAAAGTCAAGGTAAGAGTCGTTTTCAAGTTTCTTTTTTAATTTCGTTGAGCACGATACAATACCTAATCAGTCGGCCTTTCTTCCATCTCACTCAACTGGAACACAGCTACTCGATATTTATTTTTACATTGCTAAGGCGCTAGATGAACAAAAATAGGTCCTTTTTCTATTTTAGATATTTCAAAGGCATTCGAAAGAATGTGGCATCGTGTCCTACTTCAGAAATTCTAACAATTTGGTATTTCCGGTAGCTTAATTAAATGGTTCGAAAGTTATTTACGCAACCGTTGTCAGCGTGTCGTAATACAAGGTAAAGAGTCTACTATGCTTCGTCTCCACGCAGGTGTGCCTCAAGGATCCGTTCTCGAGCCCCTATCATTCCGTTATTCATCAGTGACCTTCCTGGTAATATTTCCAATAGTATCCGATTGTTTACTAACGACACATGTCTCTATGTTATTTCTGATAACTTACAATCTCCGGTAACACCCATTAACCACGACATGGACACTTTTTCACAATGGGTTTGTTGATTTTCATAATGCAAAAACAGTTCCCCTTTTGTCTCACTGTGGCATTCCCCACTTATTTTCCCATCTTCTTTGATAATTCGCCACTCTAAGCATCTAGGAGTGACGTTCAACAACAAGGGTAATTAGCACAATCATGTTGAAAGTATCATAAATACAGCACAGAAAAATATCCGTATTCAAAGGATTGAAATATATTCTGAATTCAATATAAAGATTGCAAACATTCAAAAGGATACATTAGAATCTCTGTATACAGAAACTGGTTTTGAATCACGGTTGAAGAGACATCAAGTCTACAGACTTAAAAGTTTCTATCGTATGGTGAATGAACTTGGACCCAGTTCCCTGTGTGATCACCTGTCTTCCACAACCTATACTCGTTACAGGTGTCGAACTGAGGAGATCCTTCTCCTAGCCACGTTCCGCGATTGAAATGCCCCCCCCCCCTTCACTGAAACTGTTAAGTATTTACCCTATATTTCTGCTTTCGAACGCAAGTTTTTTATTTTAACCTAATTCACCATTCTGATATGTCTTCCAAATGAGACTTGTCAATGTGATTGCGGTCATCCTTACGAGTATGCGGATTAATATTTCTATTATTGTCCTATTGTCCACGCTTAACGTATCCTACTGCTAACTAAATCTTGCACCAATTTAAAATATGCCGAGTTTTCCAATTTCAACACTATTATTCGGCGATCTTACCAAAGATGAGGTTACTAATGTGCGTATTCAAACATTTCTGTGCGATTATATTACAAAAACTAAACGTTCCTGAGTTCGAACTACAAATATGTTCTATCTGCCCTACTATTGTTTCGGTGTCCAGACCGGTCTTTCTCGTCTTGTTCTTCATTATACTCATAGCACGGTTACACGCCAAGCTTCTCTCAGTGCAAACATTACTCTTTTCAATAACCTAGTCATGAATTTGGTCACATTTGTTCAGTCTGACGTCTGTCATCCGTTATATTCGTTCTATTGTAACTTGGCTGATGTATTATATATTTTTGTACGGGGGAGACGCAATAATAAGTTGTCTTAATGCGTTACCCACTCCTCAAGTCGAATACAATATTATTCAAATCAAGGTATCGTATATGAAAGTTGTTCTGGTTTGGTACTCATTTGGTATGCACACGGGCTTCGATGATGAGACAGGATGAGCTAGAGGCAATTAGATAGGCACATAATAGCATATCTAGTGTTCTATGATTCTTTGAATAGTTTCTCTAAAATGGAATTAACATTTTAACTGGTAATTAAATGGCAATGTTTGTACCTTTTTTACTAATAGATGCAGAGATATGGTTACCATAGTGACTTGTAATGGCAACCAATAGATTTATTTAATTTACCCAGTTAGTTAGAGTGTTTTTTTCAATGGATAGGAATTCCGTGGACCATTGCAATAGAAAAGTCCGTGATTTGATTTCATCATCTGTAAAATTTCCAAAATAAAGTCCATAGTAAGCTCATATACAGTGTGCATGATGCTATAACTTAGCAAATATGACAAGAGTCAAAGGGATTAGACGTTCAGGTCTGAAAATATGCTGACACAAATTAGTTCACTCTCTTGGAATAAGGTGGTGACATCACCAAAACGTATTCGCATACTAACCATAAACAGTAGATCTTGAACTATAAACCTCTATATCTCTGCAATCGTTTCGAGTATTCGAATGCGTTCGATAACATTTTAATCGGGATTGTTATAACTTTCCTCTCTGGAACATGAATTCGGTCCATTTGAGTTGCCTTTCATACTGTTCAAAATCAAGTCGTTTTCCTGTCTTTGCCGAGTACTTCGCTGCAGTCCGCGTGCGATATTTGACCGTTGGTAGCGTCGTCAACATCTGTAAGTTGCTCTGGTGTGCATACAATTCCAGCCTTCCAGTACGAATGGGTCTCGGGTTGTTGATCTAGATCAAGATATCCACATATCCTCGCCAATTCCGCTTCTATCGTCTGAGCAATCCTTAAAAATTCTGGGCGCTCTTTAGCGTTTTCGAGCCAACAGTTTAAAAGAAGTTCATATCTGTTAAGAAATAAACACTATTATCTGTATGTATGGGAATGAACAACAATGAAATAAAAATACTAATACACCTTTTATCTAGACCGATTGAATAGATAATAGCTGTCAATATTTTGGGATGCGAAAACATGCAAAACAATTCCTAATCAGTAACGGGCGAAACCGTGTCTCGTCCAAACTATATACAAACAAGCCGTTCACATACTGAGTTATGTTGTTTTACTTGAAGCTGTCTTTTCCTTTCTAAACTTATATTTGTATATGTAGTACGGTATTATAAAATAAAAGAGTTTGGAGAAAACTGAAGCATTCTGAAATAGAAAAAAGTTATTGTCACTCTAAAGAGAAAAGTCCTTCTTATATGTATTTTCCGAAGACTATAAGTGAAGATAGAATCATCAGAGGCAAACGTACAGGAATTCAGGGCAGGTGTCCGGTTTGATAAGTCTCACACCGGTCTCCAGTTCAGCTAAGACTTGTCCGTTGTCCAGATTTGGATAAGGTACCTTTCCAAGGGTGAAGATTTCCCACACTGTTACGCCATAGGACCACTGCAGCAAATTAAAATGAGCTAAATGCTTACAGTCAGTCACAGTGTGCATAGATAAATCCCACTTGCACACGAGAACTTAACATTCGTTATTTCTTAAGATAATAAATATCAATATATTGTGGCAAGGTATCCACATACAGGACATACATACAGCCACATATAGGCATAAGTGGATGGACTGACTCAAAGCGATATATTGTGGCATGGTATCCACATACCAAAGTTGGAATGATTTTAATTTTATTATTCGAAGCCTAAATTCTAGCTAGCCCCCAGGGTGGCGCCATTTATTATGGCATGTTATAAACTTTTGGTAAAAATAAATAAAGTTTAAGAGAAGATCGAACTTCAACATTCAAACTGATACCCCAGTAAACACCAACTGGAAACGTAAGTATATTTTCACGCTTTTGAATGTGGTTAACCGGCCAGGAAAAATCCATAACCGTTTTAGCAATACATTTTTCATCTATGGAAGAAATGTGTTCATGTTCCAGGTCCTTAAATGACCATAGTAGACATGGCTGAGGGAGTAAAGTGGATTCTTTGACCAGCCGCTATATCTCCAGTTGGGAAATTTGCATATAAGAGAAATTGTAGAAAAAATACAAATTCCCAGTTTCGGACAAAGCTGAAAAACAATTTGTTACTTCCCCTGGAGCAATATGCAGAAGAAATATGAAGTTGCTTGGCGAAGGCATTCAAAAGTTATTCGACGGAAGAGAAAAGTGGGGAAAAGAAGAAGATGCGGAAGAAGCAAGAAGAAACTGACAAAAACATAAGGCATATATAGATGCCTAATAAGTTTCATCACATCATTCATTCTATTCTCTTCCGTCAATGACCTCCCACTTTTCCCTGATCTTTTTTGATTTGCACAAACCGTGCTAAATACATCCGTGAAGACGGGTGGTCGCTTAATAGAGATAGTCGTTCGGGGAGGTTTAATCGTAATTGGAAATAAATCATAGATTATATCGACTTACCACATCAGTGTGAGAGGTGAACACTCGATCCTGAAGGCTTTCTAGAGCCATCCATTTGATGGGGAGCAGCTTGTTTTTGTCCTGTCTATAATAGCTCTTGACGTAGATATCTCTACTTAGTCCAAAGTCTGCCACCTTCACAACCATACGACTATCCAACCTTAAAGGAAAAACATCTTATGAGCGCCTTCACTGACACTGTCCATAATTGTCCATAATTATACAAAAGGAGCAATCTGATCCAAATACCAAAAACCAAACTCAAGCCAAAATGCAATACCATTCGAATATAATCATGTCCATTTACACATACTATATATACGGGAGTCCGACCCGAATGTATGTATTGTACTTTTGTTTATCAATACACGCCTTGCCGGTCGTCTAAAAATAGCAAAAACCGCCATGTTTCCTTCTCATAGTGCAATGCGAACCACGAGTAAACTTTTGCCTCGCGCATGCTGTAAGTATAGGCACGAATTGAAAATTGCTGTAAAAATTTATTTGAAAGGATTTTTTACATGAATTCTTCAGACTTCTTTCACTCTAGAACAGTTCAGTGATATTTCACGTCCCTGTCAGCTTCTGACACTGTCTGTAAACAAACTTATGATGGTGATTTTCCCGAGGCCCATGTTGAAGGCATTGCTGTATCTAAATCTTGCTCCTGAAAAAGGGGCAATCACTCTTCTTTTTTGCCACTTTCACACGACCGGCAACTCGTGTATTGACCCAATTATTATTATTCTCATGACAAGGTTGATTGATCCGATGACATTACTTTTTTATGACAGGATTCATTTATTCATTTATGACATGGGGTAGATTCATCTACCCCATGTCATTATTCTTTTCGTGATCATATTGGAACTATTTTTTTATTATTTATTTATTCAGGTTATTTATAGTGGGTGGTCCTTCCAACATCACACAATCATTAATAATTAACAATACAAAAAAAATAATAATTAAAATTTACTTTAAATGTACTGAATATAAAATATTCATGTATAACTATATATGGACAGATTTACTCAATCACCATACTGTCCAAATTATATGTATTCTATGCATAACACTAAAAGACAAAATTTTCCACCTTAACCCTACCTGGACTGGGGGGGGGGGGCGAAATGGACCCCTACCAAACTTTCTGCGCTATCTCCGGAACGGCAAAAAATGCAGAGCTGAAACTCCTTGACTTTATACTTTATCATATTGGGGTCATTTTAAGCCTATTTGCATAGCCTCCAGAGCAGGGGATCATGGGTAAATTCAAAATGGCGGCCACGTGGGGTACCAGAAAAGTGATGTTTTTGTCATATTTCTTCAAAATTTCTGCTTTTCCGCGATGAAAAGTTGGCAAAAACTATTTTATTTCACAGCACATTAATATTTACTAATTTATCATGCAGTTTTTGCGGACAAATTGCATAAGTAAAAAAATTGGAAAATCTGAAAAATCGACCAAAAATGCCGCATTTGCAAATGACGTCACTGTGACGTCATCAAAGCGGCCATCTTGAATTTTTTCACATTTACTGGTAGAGCTTGACCGAAGGGTATAGTGTGGTAAGTTTCAGCCCCCTAGCTATAGGGGTAAGAAAAAAAATAATCAGGGGGGAGCCATTTCGCCCCCCCCCTCCACCCCCAGGCCAGGATACGTCCCAAAAAGCCCAGGCCAGATAGAGTTAAATATCGTTACGAAAAACGTATCTTAAATAACGTGACCAGTTACATAACGTTGATGGTGACTTACATGCAGTTTCTGGCAGCCAAGTCACGGTGTACAATCTTCATGTTAGCGAGATAGGCCATCCCTCTGGCGATGTGCCGGGAAAACGACAATAGCAGCGTTAGGTCCGGTTTCTGGGAATATGTAGATAATGTAATACAAAAAATGAATAAGATATAGCATTATGCTATACTTATGGTCACATATTTGACTTGATAGGGCTATTATATTATCGCTCTTAAATATTTGTATCTAATACTGCTCAAGCCGGTGCTAGGGCCGTGTAATGATGTCATTCAAGATGTCCACATTTACATCTTCAGTAAAAGTGAGGCTGAGACACAATCGGCGAACATAATTCTCCACCACTCAAATTATGTTGCCTTTAATTCATGTGGATATAGCGGGTTTATCATATAGAATGCTGTCTGAAGATGAAGCTCCATTTTAATATTTTCGCAATATCATCGACGATAATACCAGAAACAAACCTTATCTTTCTTGTCCTCGTCATAGCGGAATTGACGTAAATATTTATGTAGGTCACCGTGTTGCATAAACGGTAGCACAATCATGGGAACATCTGTTTCCGGTTTTATACAAATCCCCAATATGCTTAGCACATTAATGTGATTGAAATCCGCCATCACAATTGCTTCCTCCATAAAATCGCTGATCTCGGTATACACGCAACTGTCTAAAGTAAGATAAAAAAGACAATAACTTTTCTATTTTCCTAGCACAATGGAAATGAATAGCGAGAATGGAAATATTCACGAAATATATTTATATATAAAAATTGTCTCACACATGATTATTGTTATATTTTATTTTAGAACAGTTCTTTCGAGTTTTATGGTTGTAGACTCCGTTTAGATCGAACGAGAGTGTGGTTTCGCACGACTCACCTTTAATGGTTTTTATTGCAACTTCCTGAGCATGTAGTGGATTATCATCGGGCCTGTATCGTCCTTGATAAACCGTCCCAAACGCTCCTAAAGGAGAAGACACCACATCGATGATAAGAAAGTATGATAAATGCATATCTTATTTTTTCCACGGATGCGAACCCTTATGTAAAACAATTGATGTCTGTCTTCCTTCGAAGAAGGGAGCGTCCGTGCAATATTTCCCATATATCTCGAAATTTTAGCAAATAGTACATGACCATGTATTGGAATGTATGTTGAATTTACCGTTTCCAACTTTCTCCAGCATTTCCACTTTATCCCAGGGGATGAGAAGACCATGTATGGTCATTTGAGGCTCGACTTCAAGAATCATCTTCAACAAAGACCCGATTTCAAGCGGACTGTTCTCTGAAGTAAAAATATCATTTGTATGCCCCCTTCATCATTAGTAATGCTATTTCGTCTGGAATCTTGGAAAGAGATATCAAAGCAGATGTCGCACATAGCGATCCGTAGTTATTAGTATTGTGTTATAAATAATTCTAGACTGACGCGTGCTACATCGAAGATTTTCCTTAAAGAAAATTTTAAGAAAACTTGTCAGACAAGATATCTCAAAAGCCAAATTAGTTCGATGACACTTTTGTGTGGAATATTTAATTGCTTATTTCTGCATCATTCTACAGATGCGGATTATCATATGTCTATGTCGTTAAATTGAGTTGAGTAGACGGTGTACGAAATTTTCGATATTGATTGCAACGATAATTGAGAAAACCTAACCTTGTTTCTTCATACATTTACCCTGCAGCGAAATTACTGGCAATGCACTGCTTGTAACATTTCCTTGTGAAATAAGACCATTGTGTGCTGGCCTTTTACGGTGACGGTTTCGGTGTCGATAACAACAGCACATGGCGACGATCGCAAGCAACAGGCCAATGGCAACAGCGGCACCTATTGAGAAAAAAGTCACAATCGCAACATAAATATTTCTATGGACTATGATAAAACTTCCTGAAGACCGGATATTAAGATTAATTTAAATGGATATTGGTTTTAATTGTTTTGATAGGGCAGAGGACGTTAATTCTCATATTTTTGTGGGGCTAAATCATTTGTCTATTTTTTTCTTCAAAAAGCTAAAGTTTCTAACAAAATGGAGTACCATTTATGTGTATTATTGGCGGTTCGATAGTGGTTTAAACACTATATGTATTTCCGCAAAGCAAACTGAGATTGGCGAACAGGCAAGCCTATATTAACGCCTCTCCTAGATAAACTTGAAAATACAGATTAACTTGCATTGGCAATAACTATTCATAACAATGGAAAATGAAATAAATATGTAATAATTTAGGTTAAGAAAAACGTTTCTACATGTATATACAAATATATGATATATATCGTTTTTGTTTATATTAGTAGCAATTCATGACCAAAATATTTGATTTCTAATCGGTGTATAGAGGACAAATCAGCAGAAAATTTTCTGGTTTTTCGTCGTCATGTCCATAAATGATCTCGAGCACATCCCCTGAGGTGTTTTGGAAGCTGCTGATGATACTGATCAGACGTGAGACTTGTTTAACCCTACCAGGCCTGGGGAGAGGAGTGTGGGGGGGGGTTGCAAAATGAACTTTCTGTGACATCTTCGGAACGACAAAAAAGAGAGCTGAAACTCCCTGACTTTATAGTTTATCATATTGGGGTCATTTTTAGCCGATTTGCATAACCCTGAGAAGAGGATCATGGGTAAATTCAAGATGGCGGCCACGTGAGGTACCAGAAAAGTGTTGTTTTCGTCATATTTCTTCAAAATTTCTGCCTTTCCGCGATGAAAAGTGTGCAAAAACTCTTTTATTTCACACCGCATTAATATTTACTTAATGATTCGGCAGTTTTGCGGAGAAATTGCATAAATAAGAAAATCGGAAAATCTGACCGAAAAATCAACCAAAAAATGCCGTTTGTGAAAATGACGTCACAGTGACGTCATCAAAGCCGCCATCTTAGATTTTTTACATTTTCTGGTAGAGCTTGACCCAAGGATATATTGTAAGTTTCAGCTCCCTAGCTCAGGGAATAATGAAAATAATTATTGGTGCCATTTCGCACCCCCCCTCCCCCCCCAGGCCTGGACAGGCCCAATAATAGTCAAGGCCAGATAGAGTTAAACAACTCTTTGTGCCTGTTTGTGAGAATCACGCACCAACTGTGCAAATACTGGTGACAAACCAAAATCCTGAATGGATGACGGGTGATTTTATATCTGTACTGCATGAACGGGACTACTATCACAATAAGGCACAAAAGTATCAAAACGAATCTGGAGGGAAAAATGCCAAACGATTTCGAATTCAGTGAAATAATTTATGTAAATTTCTAAAAAGAGAGTACTGAGACAACTTGATAACAGAAAACAAAAACGATCCGAAAAAAAGTGAAAGACCTTGAAAACATTTGTTCTAACTGACTGTCCATCGCTAATGCATTTAATGACATTTTTTACAAACATCGGATTGGAAAATATGGAAGCTGGCCTTTTAACGGGTTCGGTCTTTTTAGATCTAAAAAGGCGTACTATCACAATAAGGCACAAAAGTATTAAAACGAATCTGGAGGGAAAAATGCCAAACGATTTCGAATTCAGTGAATTAATTTTTGTAAATCTCTAAAAAGAGAGTACTAAGATAACTTGATAACAGAAAACAAAAACGATTCTAAAAAGTGTCTTTGAAAACATTTGTTCCAACTGAATGTAAAGACAGTACTGTGAATAACGTTACATTGGATGACGAAGTTATTACCGATCCACTGTCCATCGCTAATGCATTTAATGACATTTTTTACAAACATCGAATTGGGAAATATGGAAGTTGGCCTTTTAACGGGTTCGGTCTTTTTAGATCTAAAAAGGCGTTTGATAACGTGGACCGCAATTTGTTAGTGGAAAAGTAGGGCAGCTTTGGAGTATTGGGATTGGAAGTGATTGTTTTTTTTAATTATCTGTATGATAGTAAAGTACCATTTTAAATGGTTACAAGTCTGATGCACAATAAGTAACCTGTGGTGTTCCTCAAGGGGGGGGTCCATTCTTGGACCCCTGCTATTCATCATGTACATAAACGATCTGCCAGATATCATTCAAAATTGTAAAATTGTCCTTTATGTCGATGATACTGCGCCGTTTTTGCTGACAAGGATGCTGATGTAAATGCAAATGTATTAAATATGGAGATGGTCAATTAAGTAAATCATACAGAATAGACTTACGTTGAACATAAAGAAGACAAAAACTATGATATTTGACACTTGCCAGCGCCTGAGAATTGCTGATACTGCAGAAATTGAGGACAATGGTGAAATTTTGGAAATGTTGATGCTTTTAAATATCTTGATATTTGGTTTGACACGCATCTTACGAGGCAAACTCATGCGAGTAAACTTAGTAGTAAGATCTCTCAGTGTATTGCTGTATTGTCACGAATTCGTAAATATCTCAACCATCGTAGACTTTTCACTGTATTTAACACAATTGTCCTTCCTCACTTCGACTATTGTGACATAATCTGGTCAAATTGTTGCCAGACGCTTCAATACAATCTGCAGACATTACAGAATAGAGCAGCGCGAGTTATCCTTTATTAAAACAAGCGATCTCACGTTGATATGTTGAAACAGCTTAAATGGCACAAATTGTCTACAAGACAAGATTTTCCTATATGTCAGTTCGTACACAAGAGTGTCAACGGGGATTGTCGTTCCTATCTATTAACTAAATACAGTTGAGATAGGGAGCACCATTATTATAATTCCAGGGCAGCTATTGATGGGCATCTAACCCTAACACAAAGCGCAAGTTAACCAATGTGGAGTGTCAACGGGGATTGTCGTTCCTATCTATTAACTAAATACAGTTGAGATAGGGAGCACCATTATTATAATTCCAGGGCAGCTATTGATGGGCATCTAACCCTAACACAAAGCGCAAGTTAACCTATGGAGGTGTCATGTGGTATAACTCCCTGTCCGCTTAGTTCTCTCAATTCTCTCTACTCAGCGTGATTTTAAAACGTTATATTTTAGATCTTTAAAAGTTTCATGATTTAAAGGTTAGTTGTATTATAGTAATGTTGAGCGATATTTTTATCATGTTTTTATTAGCTCATTGATATATTTATTTATACGATCACATCGTTTTACCATTATTATTCTTAATTTTTATTGTCTGTGCATGATTCCGAGCATGTGTAATGAATAATTTAAAATTTACGGCCACCAACATATAATAATGGAAGCCCTGTTCACATAAATGTTACGCGATAATTTTCGGCATAAAGAAGAGTATGAAGGCGATTCATAAATATTTGCATCAAGGCGGTTCCACTTGCAAAGAACAGAAGGAAGAAAAGATAAAGTGTGGTTATAACATAGAGAAGCACAATATTGTTACTGTTGTTTCGCAACTGATATCTTCGACTTGAAGATAATGCTTGTGGAACCCCCAAAAATGTATCCGCATTCACTTCCAACAAAATGGAAAAGATGTAATGGCTTATAGATAAGTCTTCAAGAATATCCTTATTTCTCACCCCCCCCCCCCGACAATTTATAAGATATACAGCTAATATTTCCTTTAAAAAAAAGCATGGCGATCCCCTGTTTTCTCACATATTCAGCAAGAAGTATACGTATTTGGTATTTTATAGCAAAAGGGGGACGATTGACACGAGGACGTTGATTAATGAGCTTCAAGAAAGAGAAAAGTTAAATTTCCCTATGTATACATTGGTACGGTTAGAGATACAAATACATATGGCTGTCATATTTTTTTTAAAATTATGGTGATCCCCAGTTGGTTTTCATTTATTATGTTCTCTTAACTTGAAAAATAAATTATGAAATTCATCAATCAATAGAAATGAACGTCTTTCAGCCAGGAATCAACCAGGAATCAAGTCGTTATCCCTGTTGATATTTCATAAAACCGGTGTTTCAGACACAGAGCTCACCGATTATGGCGCCGTAATAATCTCCGCCTTGGTCATCCGCGGGATCGGCGGGATCAACTGCAGATGAAACAAAAGTCAGACCTTTACTTGTAAAAACCATTCGCATAATTTTTATGGGTCCAAATTGATATATATTGTTAAATTTGCCAAAGATGCTTGGAGTGTTGACGAAAATCCACTTCAGTAGGAATATTTATGTGGAAGTGTGCAGTAGAAATACATGTATGCTAATCTAATTAAGCTGCCATTGCTTTGTGAATCCGATATACGCCCTGCCATAGTGAACATGATCCGATAATTGTGAACCTATCTTGAACACAAATCTCTCATCGTGGATCAAATGCATTAAGGCTTTGAACGAAACATTTGTCAACTTTATTATCACATCTCTGAATTTATACTCAAAATAAAATACAGACCTTTTGAATAGTAACACAATTGTAGTGCAAATATATTGGATCCGTAATACGTTTCCATAATGTTAATGGTTCCGTTCAAATTCAGGCTTTCGTTTGGCTGGAAACGCAATTCCTGTTGTTCGAAAGTCATGCCTTCTATCTGGATAAAATGAAATAAATATCCTTCGATGTAAATAACAGTGTCAGCCAGAACGTTCTTTAATCCATAAAAATAATGGAACATATTTGTTACTGTTACGAGGAAATCAGCATGGAAATCAGCATGTTGACTCTTAAAATATATACAGGTCGGAACGCAATACTCTGAAAAGAGGTTATATGGCATATATAACATACATGTACCCTCGTCAACACCAACTCCAAGGATAGAAGCCGTTTTGAAATGAGCTAACATTGAAATATGATTTCTTTCGGAAACTTCGAAATTGCGAATTGCGAAATGAATAGTTTGATCGACAGAAATTTCATGCTATTTTGATGGAAATAATAACATTTCCTTGTTTTGAAAGAGCACAAGTTGAATTGTTCTCCTTGTATTACACAATGTTTATACGACCTCTGGTCCCGGTGTGAAAGAAACGATGGTCCGTTAGATATGAGTGTCCGATTGCTATGATTTAACCCAGCCCGGACACTGACATCTGAAAAGGATCACAGAGCCCGCCCTAGTTAAAGCATAGGAGTCCGGACACTGGTCTTTGGGGACCACCGTTTCTTTCACACCGGGTTAAGCGAAAGTACGAACGTAGCGTCAAAGGTTTTACAAATTACGATGAGTACTTCTGATCGTACTTCCTATGTTGATTGAAGTCGTCACACTTTTATAGTAATATTCACATAGTGAATGCGATATTATTTGGGGCTTCGTCTGCCGAAACGTTCACGTATTTATTTTGACGATCTTGCTAAAACTTCTGGCACAGTGCGGTAGCTCAGTATTTGCTTTGCTAGAGGAAGATTGCTGCTATCAATGTGGCGAATCGTGTCAACAGCCCAAGACTTCGCAAGATACAAACAACCGGAGAGTGCTGTTGGCTCAACTACTTATCGCTTTGACCACTCAGTCAAATACACTTCTACTTCATAGTTCCCGGCTCTCTATGCTTGAGTATCTTCATTTAAGGTGTTCATCGTTCATTATCTCAGTCACAACATGTTTATTAAATGATATTTCAATGTAATGTCACTTCAGATATATTGATACTGAACCCAATAACAGACTGAAATGTACACGACAATGCCAAAAACAGACTAAAGCCCCCCTTACAAACGTCAGCCCACGCTAGTTAACGTCATTTTTAACTGCCTGAGTATTGTTCTGTACGAGACACAACTTTTAATGCAGAATTGAAAGAAAAGAGATCTTTGGCTTTACTAACGTAGATTTTCCCATGTTCACGTCACTACTGTTTTCACAAATAAATATAATTACTGTCGAGCTCTACTAGTAAAGTAAAATAATGCAAGATGGCCACCACGATGACAGTGACACTTTTTGGACGATTTTTTTTTCGGTCAGATTTTTCAAATTATTCATATGCATGATACATTAGTTAAAAATGATCTGATGTTAAGTAAAATAACCTTTGCCCACTTCTTCTCACAGAAAAGCCGGAATTGTGAAGAAACATGACAAAACATCACTTCTCTTGTAACCCATATGATCGCCATTTTAAATTTGCCCATGATCCTCTGATCGGGGGTTATGCAAATAGGCCCAAAATGACCCCTCTCTGATAAACGACAAGTCACGGAGTTTCAGCTCTATTTTTTGTCGTTCCGGAGATAGGGTAGAACGTTAGGTACGGGGGCCATAACGGTCACTCAGAACTGGTACGGTTAACTCGAAACTCTTTTGTGGAAAATGGGTGATAACCGGATCTCGCATCTACGGCGGCCATCTTCAATACTTTCGATACATATCATTTAGTCCGACATCGGTCACGTGTGATCGATTTTAATGGACGGAATCAAAATCGCAAGATTTTTTTTTCCAAAAGCCATCCGAATATCCAAATATGGGATAAAATACTCTTCATTATCTCTACATGTGAGTAGCCGTCTTCAACAAACGGACACATAAAACTATCTATTACAGATACAGGTCTAACAATAAAGGTATTACCTGTTGACATTGCTGACCTATGGGTAGAAGAAAGAATGGTATCTCCGTAGGTAAGACAATGGGCTGGCCACTAGAATAATTCCGACAGCAATATTTGAAATCAAAAGAATCCTCGCCAGTTGTCTGGTGAAACGTGTCATGCTCTTCAAGACAAAATAAAAAAAAACGATGGTGAATACTTATGGTTTAAGAAACTCTTTTTCTATTCATAGGACAGGAGGACTGTAGTGGAAGGGTCAAAACGATTATGTGACTGAATAATTGGTTGTTGCTCGGTGTATTCTCTTCAAGAAAAAAAAATCTTTGAACGAAATTGATGGTTTGAGAATATTTTCCTCTTCAGTTCTGTTCGACACGGTTATTCCTAGGTCAGAAGAACTGTTTTGGAAGAGATGAAGCAATTATGTGATTGACTCAACGGCTTTTGCTCAGTGTATTTTAACTGAATATGTTATCCGCTAAGAGAGGTGTGCTGTTCAAATCTAGAATTCCGAAACATTGATTATCTGCTGTCTGCAAGCGTGTTATGCTGTGGTTGGGGACAGCATTCTGAGATTAGTTCATCTCGCACATTCGGTGCACATTCAATCACAAACCCCAATTCCAAACCCTCACATATATTTCATTTCGTGAACATTTACAAGGAGAGTGAGAGATAGAGAGAGAGAGAGAGAATTAAGGTTTAATGTCGCGTTCAGCAATATTTCTGCTATATAGCGACGATCAAACAAAATTCCAAGTACTCAAGCCTATAACTTAGCAATCCAACGCATTAAAACATACACACATTAAAACTTACGCAAGAAACCGATTTCTCTCAAATAACCCAAGATGCCATCCTCCCTCACCCGACTAAAAAGATCTTCCAAAGTATTCGCTCGATAAAAAGCATCTCTTACAATCTTAAAATCTATGCATTCGATAAGAATATATTTCACCGTGAGATCTTCATGGTATGGAATACACCTTGAGACTGGCTCTTTTTTTTTTTTTAGTAAATGTTCGCGAGTTAATCGTGTATGGCCGATTCTACATCGCCTGATCATGGTTTGATCGAAACGTTTCTGGCTGTTCAGATGAGTATATCCTACAGTTTTTTTTTAACTAATAAAATTTGTTATTATTCACAGCATCCCATAAAGATTGAAACAGCCGTCTCACATAAGTACAGATAGAGGGTCTGATATCGCTATATGGGATTCCAACAAGATCAACATCATCATCTAGGGCTGCCTTAGCCATTCTGTCAGCCTCAGTATTACCTTTGATGCCAACGTGACTAAGCAACCAACATTTACTAAGACTACATGTGTGTATTATCTGAACATGAACATTTTGAAGGCTCTGAAACAGACCGTCTCCTCATGAAATCAGAAATTTGTGAAAACCTCTGTGAATTCGCTTTTTCATGGACTTTATTTATATCCACGATACCATAATCATCATTACTAACGTAAACAGGGTTCTTTCTTCAGGTAGGAAGGCACCAATATAATTAATGATTAACAATGTCGCGTGATTATTTTTTAAAATATGTAGTGTCCCATATAATTAAGATTAATTATCTTGACAGAATTCTTTCTTAAAGTATGTAGGCGCCGATATAGTTAAAGATTAACAATGTCGCAGGATTCTTTCTTACTGGATGAAGGCACCGATATAAGGATTCTTTCTTAACCCTACCTGGCCTGGGGGGTGGGGGGGAGTGCCCCTCTAGTGAACTTATCTCTGCTGCTCCGAAACGACAAAATGGAGGAGGCTGAAACTTGGTGACTTTAAAGCTTATCTTATTGGGCTCATTTTGAGTCTATTTTCATATATCGCCGGGAAGAGGATCATGGGTAAATTCAAAATGGCGGCCATGTGGTACCCGCGAAAGTCGTGTTTTTCAATCTTTTCGCTCCATTTTTTTTACATTTTCCTTGCCTAAAAGGCATTGGAAGTATTTTATTTATGCAAAACTAATTATTCTATATTTTATTTGATTTTTGTCGAGAGAAAAATCGGAAAAATGAAAATTTAAAAAAATCGACCCCAAAAACGCCGAAAAATTGCTGCCGAGAAGATGACGTCACTGTGACGTTATCATGGCGGCCATCTGAGATTTTTTACATTTCCCGGTAGAGCTTGAACCCAAGATACTGTGTGGTAAGTTTCAGCGCTCTAGCCTTAGTGGTAGAGAAAATATATAGGGGGGCACTTCCACCCCCGCCCCCTCCTCAGGCTGCGATACACCCCAAATCGCCCAGGCCAGGTAGGTAGCAGCAAATATTTCAGCTCTTGTGAAACAGTGCAATTCGTTTAAGTTTTTCTGACGGAAGGTAGGCATGAACTTATGAAGACAATTCCAAGTTTTGAATTTAAGATTTACATGAAACAAATTTTATGTATGATGTGCTTATGCTACAGCAAGCACAATTTTGATTTAGCAAAATCGAATGAGTACGATGAGTTATAGCCAGATTTACCGGTCGTGCGTGGTTGTTGTGTGGAACTTCGACGATGTTGTGGGCATAGAGAATTTTCTTTGTGATTTTGTTCGATTCTGAATGAATACTCACTGTCAAGAGTTCACTGTCGTTGAATTACGTTGTCTTTTTCGTGTTTTCTCGTCAACTTTTGTGCGACATTTTCATGATATGATCCTAAGTTCGAACCTTCAGCTGGGTAATGTGTTTTATTTTCTGCGCTAGTTCGTGTTGCACTCTTCACTGCTCTGGCCCGGCTGCAGTCGCTGTCGCTACACGGCCACGTTCTTGTTTGCATAGGTTCAGGCGTACCTGATGAGCCGGTCCCATTGTCACCGTTCCGGGTATTTCTTATTCATTTTATGCATATTTGCGATTTATTTCCTGTCATAATCTGGCCATCATAAGGTATAATAACATGCAAATCCTTCCAAGATATTTAGCTTTTTGCCTTGGCGCATAAACCTTGTGGACGTTCGATCAATTGCCTTATTATTGTTACCAAGGTGTTACCAATGTGACGTCATTTGTCATATCAGCTGCAGTGAAAATATCGCTTTTATTCAGTTGATAATTTTCACTATCTCATCACCAAGTATATAATAAAAGAAAATATTTTCTTCTTTATCAAACAAAATGTGCTTACAGTGAAGTATTAAGGGTGCACTAGGCCAGATAAGTAAGTCAAGTTAACAATCAGTACGCGGTTCACGCGTGAGACGTGTACATGATTGCAAACCAACGTAAGCAACCTATTTCGGATGAATATGATGCACAATTCACACAGATTGGTCATGAGCATTAGAAAGGTTTATGTGTCGGTACTTTATTTCGTTAAAGCAATAGTACTATTAATATTTTTATTTTGAGCTTGTCAATTCTCATTTCTCATGAACAGACCGCCTCATACGCCTCTTCGGTTATTTTCCCAGACCTGAAATTTGACATTCTTATTCTATGCACGGTATTATAAAAGAAAACAAGTCTTTATATATGATCCAGCTTTCAATATTAGATATAGACAAACACGATTTTCATTACATTATTTAAATATTTAAATTTAAGAAATTAGAAAAATTGTGTCTCGGAATTTAGGCAGTTGTCTTTTATCAGAAAATGTCTTTTATGGTAGAATACGTTCGCTAATTCGCGAAGAACAGCTAAATATTTCATATGTAACCCGGAATTATTTTTCTGCTACAAAATATTTCATTGAATGTCTATGGTATATTCTTGCAGTAGGAAGACATAATTTAGTGTGGAAACGTGTTCGAGTGGTGGGGGAATCGGAGGTGGGAAGGGGGGGGCGATCACCATAATAATATTTGAGGAAATGACTTAAGGATGTGCGCTGGTGGTTTTTGGCTTTAGCAGCCATTTTGCCTGTTTCCCCTGTTGGGTTATCCTAGGTTAATAGATGTAGATTTCCTTTAAAAGCCTTCTAGCTGAGAATTTTGCACTGCAACATCCATCCAATTTGATAAATTTCGATAGACATTGTGATCATCTACAAACAGTTAAAATATAAGAAAAAGTTAAACAATATTTATATGAATTTTTCATCAATATGCTTCAAAACTAGGGCTATTCCCTATGTTTTCTGGTTTATCAAATTGAGCATGGGTCAGTCCACTTAACGTTGCATACAGCTAAAAAAAATGCACATCAACCTATATATTTTTCTTTGTTTTTCCGCATATTACACAATTATGAATGCAACAACACACATCATTCAAAAAGTTAATTACTTTGATTCACCACCAGCGGACATCCTTAATGATATGAATATAGATGTTGGTCAGTAGCGAAAGGTGAAGTTGAAGACAATCGGTCGCTAACTTTTCACGCGATTTCATTCAGACAGATGGGAATTGGTTGATCAAGCCAAGCAAGCGATACATCCTAACCTATAGAAATGGCGAGACGGACAGGACATCAAAATAGGAGGTCAAAATTCAAATTCGATTCCGGTTATGCAGCAATACAGCTGGAAAAGTTCCACATAGCATTGGAATTTTAATAAAAGTTCATTACAAATGACTACATCTTTAAGACATTTATTCCGTCTTGAAAATATCAAGTGTTATACTGACCAGCTATGAAGTTTGATGGACAGTCGCATGATCGAGTTCCACGATAAAGGCAGTATCTTCCTTGTGGCCATGGAGTATCTGATTCGGATTGAACTCTCTGACACATTCCTATCTCTCGAGTCTCTCTTTCCAAGTCTGTAATTCCCCTCTCTCCTCGTACAATTTCCCCCAGAAACGAAGGTATTGGTTCATCGTTAATGGTGAACTGTTCTGTTGGTTGTGAGTTAGAGTAGAAGTGAATATCAATCATTAAGAAGAACAATGAAAACATGTTGTATCTACCTGTATCAATAAATGGTCACCTAAAGATTTCTTTATATAATCAAATATGTGAAATATGGAAAAGCGTTAAACAACGTGTTACAACGAGTTCGATAAGGCCGTTACACTCCTTTTACCTTTACTTGGACAATCAGCCGATTGAGGATTAGGAAGTCGATAATTACCGCTAGGCCAAGCTGGAAATGAACAGAAAAATAGTAGAAAATTATGTAGTGGCCTGATAGGACTTAACACCGGTCTCTTATACCAGCCGCATGACCAAACAAAAATAACCCAATTTCATTGAAGATATTAACGGTTTTCGTTATCTTTCGTTTATCGGAAGTTAAGTCACCCGAAATATCCCACAAAATCGATCATTCGAAATAATTGAGATTGAATAACGAAATTGTTACATCACTAAATACTATCACCAGCAGCTACAATTTCAGATATCTGAAGAAAAACCCCCCTCAAATTTACACTTGATTTTACGCCAACCTACTACTTTGGATTATATCTGAACAGCTATCTCACTCTACTTGTCTACAATCATGTATTTGAGTTCGCTCTCTGTCGTTGTCATCTCTATGAGAATTCGGACATCAGACCTACATACCTTGAAATGTACAAATTTGCAGTCGCAATTATATTCATCTTCAGATCTTGCTGAATAACAAAGAACTAATTATATTCCTACACTTCGCTTGGGATAATGAACCTCTGAACCTCAGTACCTTTGAGAAGGGGCATATAATAATGGAAATGAACATTATTATATTATATGATAAAATCATTTATGAATAAGGTCCATCAATGGGTATCGCCAGCCACGCTAGGTGGCGCTAGTGCTCCAGAGGGTAAAGAAGACGTGGCGTCATAAAACGAACAATTATAACGTTATTTTCGTTATTTTGAGATTACACTATCCTAGAATAGCACAAATTCTAGTGCTGAAAAATTGGGTGAGTTCCGTGCGAGATTCGAAACAGCGACCCCAAAGTCAGATAACTAATCGTCAGCACTGTATGTCGGCGATCCAAACCACTCGGGCAACGGGCCTCCTCTGACGCCGCTGGTTCGAGTCTCGTGGTTGAGTTCCATGCGAGATTCGAAACAGCGACCCCAAAGTCAGACAACTAATCGCCAACACTGTATGTCGGCGATTCAAACCACTCGGCCAACGGGCCTCCTCTGAGGCCGCTGGTTCGAATCTCGCACGGGACTCGACCAATTTTTCAGCACTAGAATTTGTGCTATTCTAGGATAGTGTAATCCCAAAATAACGAAAATACTGTTATACTGCTTTCTAAATGACAAAAAATATATCTAGTTATAACGTCGTTACATTATGACGTTGCCTTTGTGACGTCCATAAAAACGACATGGGCATGCACCAATTACTTCTTGGTATACGTAGCCGCCTGGCGTCAGTTCGAGCTGGCGAACCTCATTGGAAATAGAAAAGCGCACGTATTCGTGGAAAGGCAGTATCACTAACTAAGACGCAGATTCCTGGCGACAGTTGCACAAATGTATTGTTGTGCACAATGGATATATTCTCATAAAGGCTGACGTTCAAAAGTCAACTGGATCCCAACATTTGATCCGCACCCACCCGCGTCCTGATACAACATTAGGTTGGTCCGTCGCACCGGTGAAACAGGATTGGCCGCACATCATATTTTGTCCCAATTCTCCTCCCTCTATTGAACCTAGACATAGACTCACTATCACGGTCTCTCAGCTCTTGCTGATCCTCCCTGTCATAGGCAATACAAGGGCACATCGAGATGGAGCATTTGATTGAGCGACAATATAATCTCTGACGTCTAACCCGACAATGGAAAGCTCGCACCAATCATAATTTTACGTTATAAAGTAATGAGTTCATATGTTCCACCGTACATCAGACCTACCATCGTGATAGTAGCAAAACTCGAAGAGTATCTTTCTCTGTTGCTTCCAATGGGCTGCAACGGCTACACTTTTTTCCAACTGAAAATCAGTGTCGCTGTGCCATTCCATTGTTTCGATTTGTACAGAGTAGTCAGAAATCTGTAGAATGCAAGAAAGCATGATGATTTCCTTTTCCAGGAAGGGCTGTGAGGGCATGGCAATATAAATAACTTTATTCAACCGACAAGGCTTTCCAAATTAATCCTTGGACAATGCTTTTTTGACCTGGTGTCGGCAACATTGGTACACATCACGTGGACTACCGCGTGCGCGGGTCCTCATTTATCTCTCTCCAATGTTTATAACATGAAACGGGTCTTTCTACTATTGATAACTGGTATAAATATGATAATATGGATGGAATATTCTTACTATTCCAAGAAAGGACCAATAAGTTTACGTTTATGATAATTCTCGCAACTTCAGGTCGAAAATATACCAGTTATCATCGATTAAAAATATATTGTGGGCTAAAGTCATAGGGAAGCACTCGGAGTAAAGAACCATAGCTCAAGCGGCCATCCAGGTGTCCGTGTATCGCCCGATGTCATCGAGGTCAGACAGCATTGCCCAGGGATTAACTTGAACTATGGTAGGAATTGCCCATTATGGCGCTCATCGAGCAAAATAAACACAAAATTGGGAGTTATCCAGCCTACTAATTAGTCAGTTGATCGGCAAATATAGCAATCATTCAGACATACTGTTTTTTAACACAAACATACAGTATAAACATACAAAATATGGCATTAGTATATAGACAAATACTGGTTTGTATCTGGTGCATTATCTCATTCCTCAGTTTCAAGGCAGCAACCAGATATGCACCTAAATCATCTATAACAAAATCATCTTCAGCACTTATGACTCACTTGACCGGAAGTGCCCATTGACCTTGGGCATGCGTGCAACCAACACCAGAAACTACGCAGGGGCAAAGATCACCTCCGGGCACATCATATAATGGTATGCAAGGTCAACGGTAAATGTGACTCTAGATACAGATTCTCTATGTCGAAAAACGTCAGAACATGTCAGTTGTGTAACGGGCATCCACATGCATGATTCCTTATTGTACACATACAGTTCGCAGAAAATTTTAAGCTTGGAAGTCTTCTAATATTGGGCGGGGTGCGTAATGGTTCAAGACTTGCTCATTGGCTTGGCACTGATTGGTACAGTAGGGACAAGTTTGTGATTGACGGGAGTGCGCATGCACAGCGAGGGGTGGGACGCTTCACCGAGAAAGAAAGGGACGAGCGTGCGGGTTTCACACAACGCTGCTCCTGGACCCAGGCATGTACATGTACCACAGGCTATGTGAGCCTGGAATTACCGGCGCGCATGGGGAACCGAACCTGTGACACTTTACTGAAAATGAAAAGAATGAGAGACATGGGAAATTCCCCCAACGAAGCCCCTGGATCCAGCCATGCGCCACAGAATATGATATGTGGGGGATTCGGGAAGCGCGCCCTTAACTGAAAGTGAGACACTCTACCGAAAACGGTGGGAGTGGGAGAGCTATTTCGTATGTGCATCGGGGATACTGTTTAATTCACAGAAGTCTGCAGCCTAATTTCCCTACACCCTCCACCGGTTGTAATCTGTAGGACGAACTGAAAGATATCAAAAAAGTCAACTGATTGATGTATCGTTTTTACATGATTTTATTCTGATGCTCATTACCCCTTCCTCAAGGACAATGCTGCAGAGGTATAGTCTTGATTGAAGGACAACCCCCCCTCCCCACGATATATATCATCCCTACCGGAAGCTGGCCACGCCCCCCCCCCACCCAAGCAATTCCCTCCAGTTAGTTCCCCTAAAAAACATTTCCCTCGAGAAAATTGAGTCACTTCCCTCCCCAGGTTTGTCATCCCCCCAATATGGTATCCCAAAATACAAAACTTTCATAAGCTAATGTCCGCTGCATATTTTTGATTCACGGTTTGAGGCAATTTATTTGAAGTATTCGGCAAGATAATCTCAATGGGAAAGAAAACAAATTGACATACACGTGGAATTCAACCTAGCAGGAAATCGTGAAGGAGTTTGAGCACGGAGATTTGTACACGATCAGGGCTTTAGATTGCCCTAATTTGGGCACACGTACCCTTTATTCGGCGCAATAAAATTCCTTTAGGCAGGGAATTGAAACGCGTCCAAATTAGTGAAGATATTCAAATTCCTTGAATTCTGGCAAAATAGGTAGGTTTTGAATCAAATGTCACACTTAATGATGAGGAATCTCCATCAACAAACTGAACATTGATTCTCAATGAAAGAAGAAAAGATTGACACATTCAAATTTGGTCACAACGTTTAACGTCTTATCAAGGGACGAGCCTAGCCCCTCTGATTTGAGCAATTTGAGAAGAGACCGTATCATGATTTGAACACGCGATTTGTCGCAAAACCAAGAATAAGTACTTCATAATTTGATAAACATTTTTTCTTGAATCTCCGGAGTTTATTTCAATAGATTCATAATAAAACACAAACTTGGGATTTTCTAGCGGAGAAATGGTATAAGATTCTGACTGTCAGTTATCGACTTCGTTCAAGGAAAAGTAGCCCTTTCTGTGTTCGTAGAAAATTGGCGCTCACCCTTGCGCCATTTCAAGCGATGAATTTCGTATCTTTCTTCCGAAGTTGATGGAGAATATGTTCGAAAGTGCCCTGGTAATAATGACCAGGGCAAATAAGGCGTAAACGTCGATGATTTCAACATTCCTGATCTAGAATAGAAATTTGTGCTTTATTTTTCGGAAAAATCGCCATACTGGAAATACGCTTTTACGGTGGTCGCAAAGCCATTACCATCATCAACTCTGTGCAGAGACTGAGAGCACCAATACCAGGGGTAAAATCTATACAGCAGGAACATACCATCGCTTATCGCGTCCCATCTATTAAAGTAAAACAACAACAACATCCACGTTCCGTGTAAAAATTACCCTCCCAATTTCGAGCATTTCTTCGCAAGACACTATCAGTTCTCATCTGCCATAGCCCAAAAACTATACAGACTCACAATATTACAACTGTGGCCAACTAGGCAAGTTTTAGAGTCTAACTCTTTCTAGTTTTACCACTCTTGATGTAAAACAGTTTCTGAGGTCTACATAGCTCAGGACTATTCTAATAAACCCCTCCTCCACCAGAGTATAGAGGGTTAATGAACACTGATTAGTTGTGCCAGTCGCGCGCTATTCGAAAATGAACAGCGCTAAAGTCAATTAGAAAGAGAATCTTTGACTATTTCGTCGGGTATGGAGTACCACAATGGGCCATTGCAATTTTAATAGGCACCCCCCTGTGGATGGTTTTAAAATTTGGGAGGGGGGTATATTGCCTGAAAGAATTTTGGGGGGGTGGTTGATGGTGTAAAAATTTGGGAGGGGAGGATATGTTGTCTAAAGGAATTGTAGGGGGGGAATCGATGGTTAATAATAATGGGGGGGGTGTGCTTCACTTTTCGTGTTGGGGGGGTAGTACTCTTGATTGCATGTAAAAGCTTGGGTATTGTATATTGTAATGACACACCCTGTGGATGGTTATAATATTGGGGGGGTCTACCGCTGAACAAAAAATATTGGGGGGGTGATCTACCTCTGAAAGAATTGGGGGGGGTCTCGCTACCGCTAAAAAAATAAAGGGGGGGTCAAATATTGCAGATAATGGGGGGAGGGGTCATATAAAATGCATAGTATATTATTCTTGCTTCAGTCGTATGCGCATGCAGTGAACCTACGGGAGTGAAGTATTCTTCTTATAAATTTGCAACACGATCGGATGATATAATACCACAGCAAATGCCCTCGCCATCATCTCTCGTCGTGGCTCGTCTATCAAAGCTTACGCCATGACAGAAGGCTTGTCTAGATGAATGGACGACAACGGTTTATTTATAGAATCCCGAATCAACTTCTGGAACCGCGTCACATTCGTGACCCTCACGACTTCTGCCATATTTGGGTTACCCAAATGAAACAGCTCGTAATCAATTTATTCACGTGTCTATTTCTTCGCCACAGCTCGCGGGAAGGGAAGAACGCCGCGCATTTATTGGAAGTTAATTTTGGAACAGCATCAAATCAACCGCTGGAAAACGGTCGCTCTCAAGCAAGGCCGAAATACACGGTGGATACAGTGTATGGGCCTTGCTATAGGAAGATATGACATCGCAAACTAATTAGTTATTACATTATAATAATCCGGTAAAAAGTTACAGCATATGTGCATGTACCCTGTTGTAATATACATTTAACTGTATATAAATTCCTGCAACATACGCAGACATATACGTGGTTCCCATAAATCGTTGAAACTTCCATACAAGCGTCTACTCCGTCATTCATAATTCAGCCGTCGTCCATTACAGAATATCCGCGTCCATAATCCAAAGACCTCTTCCATATCCATATATCAGTATTAGCACCAAATTCAAAAAGACAATCATAGTATACATAAACATAGGCTAGTTTCCTGCAAGCGAGAAGCAGTCAACAGTTTTCAATGATGCAGACAAGATATCCTGATGTTCCAAAAATATCAAATCCGTATCGCTGATCAGTATTCTTAATCCATAATAATCGTTGTAAGTTCGTCATCTAGAGAATGATGTATCTCAGTCACGCTTTGATTGTGACTGTTCATATGAGCACCATGAGGATCTTGAAGTGCATGGGTTCATACGGCCCCTAGCCCCGGGTTAAGCGGAATTAGACACAAGTTACGAAACGTAACGCCATAGATCTTGCACGCTACGTTCGTATTTTGCTATCAGCTATCCATGTCATAAACCCATGTAATATATTTCGTACCCACCATCCTACAAGATGATTGGTCAGTGAGATCAGTTCTTTGATGTAAATTTGAGCCAATCAAAAGTTACAATTGACAACGGTAGAGTCGGGCTGCTGCAGTCAGACGACTAGAAAGTTCTCATAACAAAAATTCCAGTCCAAAATTCCACGCAATTCATATTTCTGTATGGTGTTCACTTTCTTCGAAGTAAATCTCGCGTGTCGAGAAAACACAAAAAATTGACGTCGACTTTTGAAAAGCGACGTCGTTTGGACTCTCGTACGTCTCACGTCGAGTTTTGCAATGTTAAAGAGATGAAGGACTTAAGTAGTATAGTCTACGGAAAAAAGGTCGTATTGACCTCTTTGAACTTAAACTTGAGGGATAACTCTTGATTCCCGTGAAGCATCCGACAGGGGGCGCCACCAGCTCAAGAGGGCTCCCCGTAAAAAGGAGGTAACTCTTGATGCACTTTTGTGATTTTGGCAAATGCCGGGTTATCTTCCCTGATTCGAACATTTGCATATTAAATCTACACGGAAAAATGTCTGTATGGGGTATGGATGGTCGGATTGGGTCGTATGAGGTATCAATGTGAAGCAGTCGTGAAGGGGCGTCTGATGGGCTGGGTGTGGAGTTGAAATATTGTCATTCTGCGCATGAGCGGTGGACAAAGTGTTTGAAAATAGACGTTTTGGGGTCTAGGGGAGCCACTAATGGTCCGATGGAGTTGAGTGCGGTATCAATGTGAAGCCTATGTGAGGGGGCATCCGATGGGGTGGGTGTGGGGTTGGAATATCGTCATTCTGCGCATGCGCGGTAGACAAAGGTTATGGAAATAGATGTTTTGGGATCTAGGGGAGCCCCTAATGGTCCGACGGAGTTGAGTGAGGTATCAATGTGAAGCCTATGTGAGGAGGCATCCGATGGGGTGGATGTGGAGTTGGAATATCCTCATTCTGCGCACGCGCGATAGACCAAAGGTATGGAAATAGACGTTTTGAGATCTAGGGGAGCCCCTAATGCGCCGATGGAGTCGAGTGAGGTATCAATGTGAAGCCTATGTGAGGGGGCATCCGCCTGGACTAGTGCCTCGGCCGTTGTCAACATTCTCCGCATGCGCAAACAGGGAATTGTGGGAAAAGGATATGGAAATAGACGTTTTGGGATCTAGGGGAGCCCCTAATGGGCCGATGGAGTCGTATGAGGTATCAATGTGAAGCCTATGTGGGAGAGCATCAGCCTGGACTAGTGTCTCGGTCGTTGTCAACATTCTACGCATGCGCAAACAGGGAATTGTGGGAAAAGGGTATGGAAATAGACGTTTTGGCATCTAGGGGAGCCGCTAAAGGGCCGATGGAGTCGTATGAGGTATCAATGTGAAGCCTATGTGGGAGAGCATCAGCCTGGACTAGTGTCTCGGTCGTTGTCAACATTCTGCGCATGCGCAAACAGGGAATTGTGGGAAAAGGATATGGAAATAGACGTTTTGGGGTCTGGGTGGGTCACTAATGGTCCTATGGAGCCGTATGAGGTATCAATGTGAAGGATACTTGAGGGGGCATCCGCCTGGACTAGTGTGTCGTTCGTGTTCAACATTCTGCGCATGCGCAGACAGAGAATTTTGGGAAAAGAATATGGAAATAGACTTTTTGTGTTCTAGGGGAGTCCCTATTGGGCCGATGGGGTCGAGTGAGGTATCGTTGTGAAGGATACGTGAGGGGGCATCCGCCCGGACTAGTGTATCGACCGTGTTCGACATTCTGCGCATGCGCAAACAGGGAATTGTGGGAAAAGTGCATTGGAAGGAACGTTTTGGGGTCTAGGTGGGCCACTAATGGTCTGATTGACTCGAATGAGGTATCAATGTGATGCATACCAAGTGGCGTAGAACATCCGTATACGATGACGGTTAGCGGCCCTACGGGGTGTGGAAAGACGTCCTGGGTGATGAAGTTTTTAGAGGAAGGTGTGGCAACCACAGCTCCGACACGTGTTGTTTGGTGTTATACCCAGTGGCAGCCCGCCTACGAAACTACGCGATTACAGAATGTGAGCTTTGTCCCAGGAATTCCTTACGACATAGACGAACCCCATTACTTCGATTCCGAGCAGACCAACGTGGTAGTGCTCGATGATCTGATGAGTGCAGCCAAGGAAAATTCGAAAATCGCCGATCTATTCACCAAAGGGTCCCATCATCGCAATCTGCCCGTCATCTATTTGACTCAGAATCTCTTTCCTCAAGGGAAGGCGTCCAGAGATATTGCCTTGAACTGCCAATACTGCCAATGTTGTTCTCCAATCCCATCGACAGAGCACAAATCCGTGTGTTTGGTAGTCGAATTTATCCTCAGAACATCGACCATTTCATGCAGGCGTTTCAAGGAGCGACAAGTCGTCCGTACGGCTACCTGTTCGTAGATTTAAAAGCCCATACCCCCGAAGATCGCCGGCTGACGACCCACCTGTTACCCGGTGAGGCATTACCGCAACGTCATATACCCCTACACCATCCACCTAGTCCACATCTGGCAGAGCAGCAGCAGCAACCCGCTCCCGTACAGCGTGCCCCCTTCATACCATTAGTCCCCGAATACCACCCAACCGTGAAGGACCAGCCCAAACCCGTACAAGGGAATGAACATAATGTGAACTCGAGGCTATGGAAGGATTTGTTCAAAGAAAGTATGGACGCCGAGCTGGGCGAGATGTTGGAGGCAAATGGTATTCGAAAGAGGAAGCCGCAATGTTAGCCCATAACAGATTGGCACACAGACTACGACAGGCTTTACGTCAGCAGTATGTCGACCTTCTGACCCATATAAAATTGTTGGAAAAGGATGCGGTTCATATGGAAATCGAACAGCGTCGATGTTGAAAACCTCAGGCATGAACTGGAAAGCGGCATATGTCACAGCAATAGCACAAAAGAAACATTTGTTCGAACGCATCATTAAGATCAAAAGCGTCTCACTATAAATAGACCACACGGCACCAGTCCCCTCATTTCAGCCTGAGCTCTGCAGAGTCCAACTTGTTTGAACCCGACAACGAGGATATTCTAGCCGAAGCGTTACGTCAAGCCAATGTCGATACTATTATTGATACACAAGGTGAATCCACCGTTCAGCACCAACGCATGCCTTCTCATCTTACCACGCTCATAGATGACATCCAATGGGTGACACGGGTATGTCTTCTGCTGCATAAGAAACAGATAATAGCCAATGAGGATACCAACACAACTACCCGTGCCCAGAATCTGCTGACCCTGCATGAGGCATTTCAAACCGTTATGGAGACCCAGCTGGAGACGGGAAATTATCTTCTTCAACCTCCAACATCAACGTCCAGTGATGATGGACATTGCATAACGCGTTGAGACAGGTATGGAGACGGGCGTTGAGACGGACGTTATGGCGTTGAGATGGGCGTTAAAGCGTAACAACAGGCGTTGATGGGCGTCACTGCATTTCAATGTATTGGTGTCTAGAAAAATGAGAGCTTCTGAGCTAATTCACCAGGGCGTTGAAGCGTTAGGCTGAGCGTTGACGGGCGTTATAAAAGCAAGTTTATTCTCAAAACACACTCAGTCGACGTTCAACCGCCGACATGGCTTATACTTGCTTTGAGTGCGAACGCACGTTCACCAGACATTACGATATGATGCGACACCAGAAGACTTTCCATCCAGACTCCGAGGAGCCCACTGAGGAAACGGATGAGAGTGTATTGACTGATACCGAAACCGAGATTGCTGACAGTCTATCTACTGATACAGAGAGTTTGCCCTCAGACAGTCAGCCTACATCCCAGAAAAATGAGGCAGAACCTACCTTCTGGGATCGTACTGTGGATGAAGTTATTCGCAGTTATGCTGCGGTAATCGAAGACGACGGACAGGATAACATACAACAGGCGTACACCGAAATGCGGCCCTGCATCAGGAAAACAGCCATGGCCATCTATAAACGGTATAGCCTGCTGCCCCTTGAAATGAAAGGCGACCCCACGCACAGGTCCATCATGAAGACCAAGCGTCACCTGGAAGAGGATATGGGTTACCACCCACCGATGCCCTGGAAAATGCGATTAGAATGCGCAAACAACTGTTTCAGGATATGCTGCCCGACGAGTATCCAGGCCTGCCCGAGGAGGACTAGAACAAAAGGATGGAGCTTTCTGAAACGGCGACTTCTGATTGGACAGCCGGGAATACATCTAACGGAGAAGAACAAGTATGACAGCGCCAAATGACGGCCTCTGATTGGACAAGAGTCTTCTTGAATTTTAAACCTATCCATCTCTAACTATAAATACGGAAACACGCATGTTAGATGTACTTTCTCACAACCTGTACCAGACCCGATCAAATGGAGAAGCCAGCCAATTCCAAGGCAGACGAGCAATCGTTGAAGATTGACGAAAAGGTGCCGGTTCCCGCTTGACTCCCCAAAAGATTTACCAAAAGATACCCAACCATAACTATGGAAATCATAAATGATTTTTTCAGTGTGGGTTACAGTTCAACCAGGGGAGAGCCCGGGGATCTCCGCTACCATCGCCAGCGATGCCTGACCTGCCTCGAATGTGTACCCTTGGCCGGGGGTGATCTTTGCACGAGGAGAAAGGAGATTTCCAGTGGGCGAAGTGAGAGCTTGCCACCAAAGGCCGTCTTTTCCTTGTATGGAAAAATATGGCCGCGATTATCTGGAAAGAGAGACTTGTAACATATGTACAGACGAATGAATGAATGAGTAAGAATCATATTAGGTCACACCGAGCAAAGATGGAACTTTCTGAAACGGCGACTTCTGATTGGACAGCCGAGAATACATCTAACGGGCAAGAACGAATATGACCGGACGAAGTGGTGGCCTCTGATTGGACAAGAGACTTCTTGAATTGTAAACCTACCCAACGCGGCTCCCCCAGCGTGGGTATGTTATGATGGAGCGGAAAATAATCTATATGAAAACTTGTTGTTGTTGTTGTTCTCTCATCCTTGTTGTTGTTGCTGTTCTCTCATCTGTCTGTATCATGGTGCCAAGGCAGTATGCTAGGGCGTTAAGGCGTAAAGATAGGGCGTTAAGTCGTTGAGACAGGCGTTAAGGTGTAACGACGGGCCTTGACGGGTGACAGCCATTCGAGAGCTTCACACTGATATCCCACACGATCCATTTGACCAGGGATGGTCAATCACTCAACAAACCTCCACGAATCCCCAAAATGCCTGCTTTCTATACTACGGCCAGACTGCGCATGCGCAAAATGATGAAAACGGACGATACATTAGTCCGGTCGGATCCCACTCACATAGGCTTCACATTGATACTTCATACGACTCCATAGGACCACTAGTGGCCCACTTAGACCCCAAAACGTCTATTTCCATACACTTTGTCTACTGCGCATGCGCAGAATGACGATATTCCAACCCCACATCAACCCCATCGGATGCCCCCTCACATGAGCTTCACATTGATACCTCATACGACTCCATCGGACCACTAGTGGCTCCCGCAGACGCCAAAACGTCTATTTCCATACCCTTTGTCCACCGCGCATGCGCAGAATAACGATATTTCAACCCCACACCCAGCCCATCAGATACCCCTTCACGAGGCAGACCGCATCACCGCCAGACCGCATCACCGTGGAGGAATACAAAGGTCACGTGACCTTGTATCAGAGTTCAAGAAAATAAGCCGCTGCCACATTGGTAAAGTTTTTTACCAAATTCAAGATGGCGGCCAAACTCTGGCAGTGTTTTCCAACCACCTCGCTGGGGGTCTAATAACACCCCAGCCAAGGGGGTGTCAGATTTTTGGACCGCATTCGGGGCCTTCGCGCGCATCGCCGGAAGTGACATCATATATAGTAAAATAGATATTTACCGAACATTTCGATTACTTTTCAAGTCTGCATACTACCTCTGTTGACCTAGCATCAAAAAGAATTATCTGGATATAATTTTCCCTGTTTATCTGGACAGAGCATATGAAAAGTAGTTCGCTCATGTGCAACACTAAAGGAGTTGTTCGGCTGGATTCAAACTGAACCGTGCGTTGGTTGGTTTCCCCTATACGTCATAGCAACGTGGTAAAGGTCAACTTCCGCTATTGGTGGCAGGGATGTTAATGTAGCTTGCGAAACGGAGCATGCGTAGACAATACCACTGACTTAAAAAGTCATATTTCCAGATCGGTGTTAAATTATGATATCGACCAACTTGTTTAGCATAATTCAACTATATCCCCAATACGCCAGTCTTTGCACCCGCACCCTCGATGCCTGCATGCATCGCGATAAACGCTATCATACTTGGAAACGAACATTCGTGTCGGTAAAGTAGGTCACGCTCGTCAATAGGGAAATTCTCTCTTTGGGCAGCTCACAGTTTAATACAAATTTAATTGATAGTAATTTCTTGCAGTCAAAATAGTTTTCATGAGATCAATGCCTATTCAAACAAAACATATTCATTGACCCAAAACAATAATACTGTGTACTTTTGTCATTTAATGCCAAAATTTTGCTCTAAAATGTATGGAACTGGGGTTTCTTGTTGGAGGATGGCACAATGGCCAGGGATTCCCTGAATTGTCAAGATTGTTCTTACATCTGTAGATGGTCGCTTCATCGCTATTAAAAGCACCATACCATTGGATAAGGAGAAAACGTGTATATTTGTCGTCAAAACCGAGCACCTTGGAAACGTGTATACATCTTGCGCATGCGCGATTGTGCTACCCCCAAGTACATGTACTCGAGAGAGCTTCGTAACTGCAAGCTACACGAAGCTCAGTTTGACTGATCATTTCCGGTGACAAAATCCAACCCTGCTATATTACCTCAAGCAAGTTATTGAACAACAAAATAAAATGAATGCACCATTAGCTTTATGTTATTTCGTCTCTGTGTGTCAGCGAGACGAAACCCTCTTCGAAGATAATGAACGTAACCCAGCTGAGAATTTCCCCCAGCAGTGGCGTCTGTTGGCTGGGTTCGGTCTATTTATAGAACACTGCGTCTGGAGAAGATATGTTTGTCCGCTTCTTGGGGTGTACCGTTCTTTGCGATACGTTTCTGCTTCACCATTAATAGATCGCCGTCATGGGTCGGTTATTGACAAGGGAGATAAACGAAGCAGTATGCATTTGGCGCTACATGAATTTTATCCGGGGATTTTGTTTGTGTTGTTGTTGTTGTTGCTCTGTGCACCTTGAAGGAGTTCGGCAGGTGTTCGAGATGTACTTAAAGATTAAGGTAAGTTGTACAGCTTGAAAACTGCATGCACTGGGACTAAATTCACCCCCTCCCTCCCGTACGCAAGGTGTACAGTCTTAGTACACCCTTACTGATACTGTCTCACAGATTAACCAGTGAAAATCATGCCTTCCTACATACGTTCATAAAGTTAGACCGCGGTTCGTTATTCGGGACCAGTCATTCAACGACTCATAACAGCGCCCCCTGGCGTCACATTTGGAATATGAATATGCAAAGATATAGAGTTTGGAGTTCAAATTGGTCCGCTCAAATTACTCATAAAAAAAATACAGATTTCCAATCCATATGATCTGATGAAATAATTGCTGGTCTCGAATAATGAACTGCGAACCGCAGTCTAACTTTATGAACGTGCCTTCCTCGGCCAACGGGATTCGGTTCTGAGTGACTTATTGTTTTCACCAACAGACTATACAGCCATGCAGAGCAAAGTGCCGGGATGTCAATTTGAATGCTCCCTTCCAGCTTGTACATGCACCATAGCTAAGGAACAAATTCAAATTTCTTTATTGGCCACGAACACAATTTACATTGGTTGAGACCGCATAACGAGACATAAACAAATATACCGTACAACTGTATGCATGTATTTAATATATCAGGGACCGCGGAAAGATTTTGCAAGCGGAGGGACGGACGATCCTAGCACATTAGACGAGGGTCCAGGGGCTGCCTATGCCCCTAGATGGCTGGAGAGGAGTTTTCAGCAATTTTTAGGCACCCAAGGTGTTATCAGTTGGCCACAAATGACCACACATTTGAGCGTCAGGAGATGAAAAATAAAATCCTCGAAATATTGATTCTAAATATGCAGGCAGACTATTGACAGATGGGAAGGTGGGGCGGGGGGTGGGGGGTGGGGGTGGGGGGACTGCTAAGGTTTGGCTCAAGTGTATGATCCAGCGGCCTACCCGTACGCGTTATCTGACCAGGTCGAGATCTCAGCAGCAATTGCCTTCAAACCATTAAGGTGCGCGATTGGCTTATATTCTCTCACATCTATTTAGAATCTAATTAGCAAAGCTGCTAATTTGCAGATATTTTCTAGGATACTTTGCTATTTAGAACGAGATGCTAATTATTCAATATATTCTTTTTCCCCACAGACAAATCCACCGACCGCAATATGCCCCTTGCATCGATTCAGCTGAACGTATGCATAAATGTTGAATGACAATTCATTGCACTACAAGATAAAACTTGCTGAATGATCGACAATGTTCGAGTCACTCACACGAGGAACTCCAACTGATTTGGGTGAACGAAAATATCGTTCGTACTCCAGTGAGATCGCCGATAACGCTCATCTTCCATGAACCAAAGTCATCATAACCTGTGACGTGACATGACGTCAAACGCTGAAAGGCTCTTTCTTTAAACTGTCATTGAGACAAAGTTTCACGCGAGCAAATTCCATTCTTCACAGTTTGCTCATACTGAGAATGTCAGTGTTTCCGTTTCGAAATACACGAAACATCTGCATGAAATGTAGACTATATATATATATGTGCGAAGCTCAGCTCTTGTTCCCCAGAAAGAAACAATATATTGTCTAATTAGCACTTTGATAATTGCATCTAAATTGCATCGATTCGCACCTCGTGGATACTTAATATATTGACTATTTAGCATAGATTTGCAGATTCAATTTCACACACTGGCTTCACAATATATTGTCTAAATATATGTAGCTCTGTGACAATTGAATATAAATTGCACAGATTCCGTCGCCCAGACTTAAATAAAAGTAGATTGGCATATCATTTCCATGTGATTTCTTTTAAGATTAATGACCGAGGCCAGGGATATAGATATAGCAAGTTGTCATGATACTGTTAATATGCCTACTGCAGAAGTTGAAACATGACTGAAACATCAGTCTTACTGTGTACATTCTAATCATGGATGTTTGTAGTAAGCTGGATGTTTAAGAGATAAAATTATGTAACAGGCCTTCAACCAGTTTACTCTTATCTCTTTAATTCTCTCTCCATATGGGGATTAAGCTCTTAACTGGCCTGGGTTGCAGGCCATAAAATTTAGCAAACTTTTGATCCCTGCAAGAATATACTAGCTAGTGTATTTACAGACAAGTTCTTCTGGGAGAATGATAAAGGGTAAACATGCCCTGGTCATTGCTCTTGATAGGGAATATTTACAAAATTCACAGGACATAGACAATCAAATCTGTTGAAAATTAGGAAGGGGAGAGCTGTTGTTTCATAATGGTACGGGTTGTACATGTACAGCGGTCACTCTGACATAGTTTAAGCTGTATTCAAGGACAAGCTAATAGTGACCAGCTATCTAGTGAGTTTTAAAAATAGAATCAATGGTGGAACCATTTCATGCCTAGAAGTTTTTCAGTATGTACATGTATGTTGTATCTGTGCAACTAAAAGTCTTCACTTTTAAGTACGAGCTATGCGTAAATACAATTATATTGACCAATGAGTGTGGTCATTTTTTTCCTTAATATCCACAACTTGAGCAGAGTCCATGACATTATCCCCCAGCGACATTTTCCCCCGCGACATTTTCCCCACCGACATTTTCCCCCACGACATTTTCCCCAGGCGACATTTTCCCCCAGCGACATTTTCCCCACCCTAATATTACGTGCTGTAATAATTACGATCTGCCAACAATCGCAGTCGCGGTCATTTCCTCACCTTGAATTTTTTTTTTATGTTTGCACGTAGGAGAGTTCTAGGAATTCAAGGGAGATTACTTTTTAGTTAAACATCGGCAGATGTATGCAAACGTGCCTTCTTTTCAGGCAAAATATCAATATCACGCTCTTATGTTCTGTTTTCTGGCTGTTATTTACTTCTTGGCACGGTGTTATGTAGCCCTACCGACCGTAATATCGTCAATTTTCCTCATAATTTTTTTCTGTGATAACGTATTTTTTGAAAGTTCAGTTTTGACTAAATCGTTATGAATGAAATATGTTTTATTTTAATGTTCAGTTTTGTATCAAATCTTTATGAATTAAATATTTTCAATTTAAATTCGAATATCTAGCTATCTATCGGAATATATCGGCAGTGATGATGAAGTGATCAATAATATAATATGAAATTTTTACCGCTTTCATGCAGCGAGAATTTTTGATCACTTTCCATTCATTGGCATATGATCTTCTTGATTATAACGAAGACCGTAAATAAAGTAATCCGTAAATAACTTCAAACTTCGTTGAAGCATTGTTTATATTATACTCTTAGTGAAGCTGACTTAGTGATTAATCCATAATCCTATAGATGGTAAGTGATCTAGCCTACCATTGTTTCACTCGCCCAATTGTCTTCATCTTACTGCTAATATACATATTATTACTATATCTAATAAAAAATACACCCGAAAATTCAATCTTCTTCATTTCGTTAAAGATGTGTTTGATATTGATAATTTATTCTTATCTATTATGCCTACGTTTGCATACATCTGCCGATGTTTAACTAAAAAGTAATCTCCCTTGAATTCCTAGAACTCTCCTGCGTACAAACGTAAAAAAAAATTCAAAGTGAGGAAATGACCGCGACTGCGATTGTTGGAAGATCGTAATTATTACTGCACGTAATATTAGGGTGGGGAAAATGTCGCTGGGGGAAAATGTCGCCTGGGGAAAATGTCGTGGGGGAAAATGTCGCGGGGGAAAATGTCGCTGGGGGATAATGTCGGTACCCCACTTGAGCACAACACGGCTCATAAACTGGCTTCAACGACACGATAAGGTGGCTCTCCTGGTAACACCATTGACTTGATGTGAATAAAATGGCACTGATAAATATTACGGTCTCCATCAAGGGTCTGATGCAGTCAGAGAATTTCAAACTTGTGTAAAATATAAATGCATCTAAGTTAGTGAACTCGGTTCGTACATACATGTAAATAGATCATATATCAAAATGTGCCGCATTTATATTTCACACTAGTTCCTAATTCTTTGACTGCTAAAGTTAGACCCTTAATTATACTTCATATAGTCCTACAATACAGGTAAAACAGTAATTATACATATGCCTTGATGATTCAAAGAGGGAATTTGACCACATTTGTTAGAAGGCAGTATGGGGAGATATGTGTGTGAGCTTTGAGTAAACTAATACTTGAACTAATTGATTGAAAATTCTTTCATTTCGACCGACAGTTTCACATTTTAATCTGATAAAATTGGCATTAGGGACGACCTAATGTTCTCAAATGTAAATGTCTACCTTTCTGTTCCATTGGAATTATTTTCAAGTTATCAGTTTGGAAAAGAACATCATTAATGTGATGTAAACTGAAAATCAATGCAATAGCTGAAAATAAGGTGTGATTTAGAATGTTATAGGTTGATGTTCAATCGCAAAACATTTGTCAATGTCAGTCAATCCAATCTCATTATTTAAGATTATACAAAGTAACTCTAGATTCTTGCTTAAATTTTTTTTCCACATTTGGAGTTGGAACACGTGAAGTGCTTGACTTGCATATATGCGAAGATGTAAAAAACCCGACGTGGTAAATGAAAGCTGTGTAATCTGAAGATTATACACATACTGATGCTTACCGTCATTCCCGAAGGAATGATTGTTACCAGATTTGGCGAAGGGAGGCATGATAGGCATATATCCGCTCTGATCGCTTTCTGTGAAGCCGTCCATAAACAGACAGATTTCACCCCCAAGCATGCCAAGTTAGAAAAAATTGTCAAAATACACGGAGTCAACACTCAATGTGCCGAACAGTCATTTAAATGGCTTGGCCAGTTTAAACATAATGTCCGCAGAATGACCCGTTACAGATTTACCTTTTTTCTCTGGTATATCAACAGAGAAATGCGTCTTTGGACAAGAAATAAAGGATATGTGACCATGATCGAAACTATCAGTTGCAGCGGGGTTTTGTTTTACCGAGTTTTTTTTATCGAAACCCAAATTATATGAGTGTATATTTGCATGCCAGGTTTTAACTTTCTTTGTACATTGGCGATAGCAGATACGGTACAACATATCCTATTTCAGTTTCTGGGAATAAAGAAAAAGTATGAAACAAACACTCCAAATCTCCCCTCAAGTGTGATATCTCCAGTAAGAAGCCGAATATATAACAAATCCGTGACATTTCAAGTTCAGAACGTGACATCTCGGCATGTAAGAGATTTCGGCATGCAACATTTCGGCACAAAGTGAAGAGTACGACATTGTGGCACGCGACATTTTCACATGTCAAAGTCGCATGCCAAAATGTCGCATGCCGGAATATCGCGTGACGAAATGTCCTGATACCATATATAACACAAGGCTATTTTATGGATAACA